>MU227366.1:5763682-5796165 GCA_018584345.1 Thuja plicata
ACAATCTATTCCCTATGTTCTTATTGATGGTATACTTTATAGGAAGGATTATTTTGGAATGTTTCTCAGATGTATTGATTCACTAGATCAAACTAGAATCTTATCTGAATTTCATGATGGATCTTGTCGAGGAAATTTCAGTCCTAAAACTATAGGCTAGAAAATACTAAGGGTGGGATATTATTGGCCTAATTTATTTAAAGATGCTCATGCTTGGGCCAGAAGATGCCAGAAATGTGCTATGTTTGCAGGTAAACAAAAGCTGGCAGCACTGCCATTAAAGTCAATTGTGGTGGATCAGCTATTTGCTAAGTGGGGAATGGACTTTATTGGTCCTATAAATCCTAATTATAGTGCAAATCATAAATGGATTTTGACTACTACTGATTATTTTATGAGATGGACTGAGGCTATTGCACTAAAAGAGGCTACTAGACCTGCTGTGTTAAAATTTTATGAAGATATTGTAACCAGGTTTGGAGTTCCTCAATCAATTATCTCTGATAATGCCATGGATTTTATTGGTTTAGCTATTACAGAATGGGCTATGAAGAATGGGGTCTATTTAAATACTTCTAACTATTATCCTCAGGGTAATGGTCTTGTAGAGTCTACTAATAAAAATCTAATCAAAATTATCAAAAAGACTTTGCAAAAGAATAAGAGGGATTGACATTCTAAATTGTAGGCAGCCTTATGGCTGGATAGGATCACACCTAAAAAGGTAATTGGGAATTCCCCTTATGTCTTGGTTTATGGTAAAGAGGCCAGATTTCCAGTTTCTACTAAATTTACAGCTTTGCATCTGGCTGATCAGATGTTATTTTTTGAAGAAGGGGATCCTCTTAAGTTGAGGTGTGCTAATTTGTTACAGCTTGAAGAGGAAAGGAGGAAGGAATTGGAAACTATGGAGTTGAAGAAAGCACAGACAAAAAGGTCATTTTATAAGAAAGCTAAATCCAGAGAATTTAAGGAAGGTGATATAGTGCTTAAGTGGGATGTGCTCAAGAGCAGGCCAGGGCAGCATGATAAGTTTGACCATTTTTTGTCAGGCCCTTTTGTTATAACAGCCTGCAAGGAGAACAATGCTTTTCAGTTGTCCACAACTGAAGGAGTAGATCTAAAAATTCCAATTAATGGAATTCACCTCAAGCTTTGCTTTGAGGGTTAGGTTTAGTTTAGGTTTTCATTTCAATAAGTGTTGTCCAAGCACTAGGTTTTTAGGTTGCATGAGTCTAGATTAGATGCATTTTCATTTCAAAAAAAGATTGCATCCATGGTTCTGGTTTTATGACTCTATTTCCCTAGGATTAGGTCTAAGGTCATGTCTAGAAGGTATACATCCAACAGAAGTCACCAAAATTGTTACCCTAATTTACAACATTCATCAAAATAACCACAAATAGGGAAAAATTGTATTTTTAGAAGAATTGATCAATATTATTATATCCTTAATATATTATTAATCAACATTTTATAATTACATTCATTGTCAAAAGTTATCATTTGTACTCTAAGAATTGATCACATTTTAGAATTTCAAATTTATAATTGATCAATGACATTGTGCATTCAAACTGAATGTAATATACAAGTGTCTTTTCATATTCCTTTTCATGTCAAGTAAATAGTACATTGCAAAATAGAAAGAAAGATTGAAGTATGGAGTAGGGGTCCTATGCAATGCCTTGTGGTTGGGTTGCTTGTTGTTTGTCTGTCAAGTCCTAGGTCTCCAAAGTCCATGTCTTCATCTGCATTTAGGTCTTTTAGGGTTCAACCTACATCATGAGAAGAAAAGGGGTGTTAGATCCAGTTGGATATAAGCAATACATGAAACATGAACTTCATACAATCAACTCTTCTAATACTGCATATCAATATGATGAAATCAATGTAACAAGAAAACATGCATCCACAATATCTGAAACATAGTATTAAAGGGACTTGTTCTAAACATGAAACCTTTTGCTACTTATAGTCAATTTGATGCATGTTGTTCTTGTCTTTATAATCATATATCTGAATGAAAGGGATTTACTATTCCTGTCTGAGAAACCCTTTTCAGAATTTGATCAACCTGTTAATTCAACAAACACAAATAAATCAACCAATATTCATGAATGAGTGTCATCCTGGATGACACTCACCCACAAACATTAATTGATTCATTTTATCTGCTGACCTAATAGATTGATTGGTGATATGTATGCAAATAGGTAGACGTATAACTAAATGTAGGAAGCAAGAAGGAAATACAATGGATGTCATAAGCCTGTACTCGAACTTCACATAAGCCATTACATGCAAGAAAGATTGTTTACATCTCAAGAGGTTACTGCTCACATGCATAAGAGAGAAAGGATGAAAATACATGAAAGAATATAAGTGATGCTATAGGAGACACATGAGCAAAGAAAGATCTTTAATAAACTAAAAAAAATGCAGAATTGAAACAATGTGAGATTCACTGTTATTATACAAGTGGGAAATAAAAAGAGATGTTGTTACAGTAAGTATACCAAATGCAGAAAAGGTACAAGACTTCATTTTTGAGGATCCATGCTGAAACCATATGCCTAGTGATTGATCATATTTTATATGTTATGAGGTACTGCTGTTACATTTATTAAACAGTCAGATTTGCAAAGTGAAAGATGCATAACAAAAAATGTCAATTACTAAAAAAGGATAGAGAACAAGGGTTTCAGTAATAGCATGTCTTTATGCTTTCATAAAATGGACATCTAGAGAAGACAAACATTATGGATAAAATACCAGTGATTGTCCATCCAAAGAGTTTAAAAGATGCTGTTATAATTCATGATTTTGGATGGAATACAGTTTCATGCCTTCAAACAAAGTTTCAAAAGGATATCTTTATGCAGGGTATTTAAATAAAATACATCTTATACTGCTGTATTGGAAGATAATGTTCATTCATGCATACATTATACAATCATGATAACAATGCAAGGTATACTTTTATAATGATAAGACATACGTGCCAGTTAGGGTTCCCAGTTTGAGTATGGCCTATGGGAGTCACGAGCCCGTGCTTGAACCCCATGGGTAGTACCGTATATGCATTTTAAAAGAACAGTGTGTTTTTTTCACTATGAAGAACAAAATTTTCAGAATGTTTTAAAACATGTTATGATTCCATTTTTTTTAAAAATATGCTCATACTATTATCAGTAAAATTGAATATGTGTTTTTATAAAATTATAAGTATACTAGAGAAAGATCTTGTGTTTTTTTTTCAAACAGAATAAAGAATGGATGTTCGCCCTGGACAAAGGAGTGTGTTTTATGCTTACTGCAGTATTGTGTTTTCAGAAAAACATTAAGTGGTATGCTTTTAAGCATAAAAAAATAGTCATGAAGGAAGTCATGTTCTTGACAAACTTGCACATCTGCAAGTTTACTTACAGATTGTCAACAAATGCCATGCGGGTATTCCAACTAAATGAAAATAGAACAACAAAGTGATAGCAAAGTGTTTCATGCTACAATTGAGGGTTTGAAATACAAAGTTTAAAGCATAGAAAGAAACCCCATTGATTTTTGCAAAAAGAGTCATCGACATTCCCTCAATATTGTCTCTATTTTCACATTAAAAATGCAGTAAACAAAAGTGCAAGATTACTTATCTGAAGAGGCCAAGTGTCATAGGCAAAGACCAGGAGAGTAGTAAAGCTCAAGCTTTCTGAAGTTACAAGAAGTGGTGGCCGCGGTCAAACAAAGTATTTTCTTCCAGCTTCATTTATATCACACCATCAAAACTGTGGATGAATATGTAGCTATGGGTGAGATATCCTCAGTTGAAAGCTAAATCTCATGGGTAGGTAGACATCTCTTAAGCATGGTTTAAGTTCATTCTAAACTTGCAGTGGTTATTCAAAACATTAACTTCAAAACCCCAAGTTTAAAGCATGTATTCGGTGTCATTTTTCATGGTATTGAAACTCTCAAAGTACAAGTTGTTCTAGCTAGAGTTAACTCATTGTTAAAACCTAAGTTCAAGCGAAGAAAAGACTGCAAAAATCTAGCAGTATTGAAGAAGAAACCAATAGAAGATGTCATGTGTTATGGCAAAGTAAAACTCAGTCTCTTTTTCCTCATAAAGCTCAAGAAGCTTGAGCTTCTTCATAGAATGTAAGCAGATAGATTGCCAATAATCATGGTTTCCAGAATCAACATGGCAGTGCCACAGAGAGAAAAAAAAACCCTAGATACAAATGAAACCAATAAACACTATGCATTGTCTTTTACCCAAGTTTGAAGTCCACTAACAGATGGAGTAAATGCCATGATAGTTCCCAGTGTATCAACATTCCCTCCACAATGCCATGATGGTACCTTTTGTGCCACAAAATACAACAAGCTATCTTCTAAACAGGAATAATCATGTCGATGGTGAGCTGTGGTCAAACATCAAGTTGGACTTACATCAACTTCCATAGTATGGTGTCGGCTAAGAAGGGTTAAGCTTTACTAGAGACTTAGTGGAGTTAAGGTTTTCTATGATGTCGGTTTATGTATGCCTTTTGGGTTATGTTTTCAGGTTTATGTATTATAAATGATATGTAATAAAGTTGGTAGTATGTATAGAAAGATGTATTTTTAATCTACCAACTTTAGGGGTGTGAAACTTAGGGATTGATTTAGGGCACTTATCAAGCCATATAGTTTAGTATTCTAAAGTGTGAAAGGATTTTTTGGGGGAAATATTTTAAAAATTAAGCCATGTGGGCTATATTGTGGATCCTTGGCTTCATGTTTACGGATCAAAGACTATAAAGGGAAGAGCTTTTAGTGAACTTCTTGTTCCTATAGCTATTTGTTTATGTTTTTTGTGTTCATTGTTGGTTCATGTTTTGTGATATCGATTTTGTGCAAGAGAATGCTTCTATTCCTTGCCATTATTTTGAGATTCATTTCATGTAACTACATACAAATTTTGAAAAGAATAAAGTTGCCCCATTTTTCACACATCTTATGGTGATCATTTGTTCAAATCCTATTCAATTTTCAACATTCAAGTGTATTACATCTGTAGCATGGATTAGTGGATTGTATTATTTCCTATTCTAGATTACAGAATATAAGCCTTTTGTAGAATATGCATGTTGTTGATAGTAAGATTGCTATTTGTGGTTAAACCCTAGTAGTGACCTTCTAATTAGCCTATATATTGGCTAGTGGGTGATATTGCAAAGATCATTAGGGTGTGTTAAGTGAGTGTCATTTTGAAGCTTTGAGAGATCTGAATCTATTTGGCGTATCACCTTTTCAAGTTTTGTTCATGCAATTTTAGTTAGAGTTTCTCTCTTTCCCTCTGAAAATCAGGAGAAGATAGTATAAAATTTATACCCAAATTCAATAGGAACCGGCCTAGAATCTGGAGACTCCCTCTCAAACATAGTCTACCCACAACTAGAGAAGGTTTCCATTGTTAGCATGGAATTGTCGTGCAACCCTAATGCCTGAGTTAGGGTGACAATTCTAAACCTCAACAGTATCTTTAAGATCTTTGTTTATTAACCTTTGTTCGATCAAGTTCAAAGTCAATTCTATGAGTTTAGTTTAATCAATCGCAAGACTGATCTCATCAGGCATTTCATTCGATCATGAGTGAAATTCTCAAACTTTTTGGAGTCAACATCGAAAAACTTTCTTTGAATCAATGTGTTGCTCGCACATCTATTCAAAGAGGGGTAAATGTAACCACCCTAATTTGGTATGCTCTGACCATAGAACCTATTTTCCCTAAGTGTGATCATACCCCCAATTATTTCAAAACAATTCTTCAAATTACTGGCATAATTCATTCAAATCAAATTTAATCTCCTAAGTGATTTAATCACTAAATTACATTAATTGCCTTAGCCAAATCAATTCAATTCTATCAAAACAAATTAAAAACATGGCTAAGTTAATTAATTAAAAGGAATTAAATAAAATCCTTAATTACACCTCATCACTTGCAAAATCTCATCCCCTAGCCTAATTAAATTAATTAATTAGCTATAGTCTTGATTAATTATCAAAAGCAACCACAAGCTTAAATAATTAATTTCCCCTATTATTAAATAAATTTTTTATATAATTCATTTCATTAATATTTCCTTTAACCCCTAACCAAACCTGTCTCAGCCACCTTAACCCTAGGTTCAAACTAATCCCAACCTCTTCACCCATGCTAAGCCTAATTCTAATCTTAATCCTATTTTACCCCACTTCCTAATGATGTCACATTCCTAAACTCTTGATTAGGAATTCAACTCATTCCAAAAAGTCCACTTTCTCAAGCTTGGACTTACACCCTCACCATGCTTCATTAATGCTCTCATAAATGCATCATTAATTCTTATACCCTCACCATGCCTCATAAATGCTATCCCTCATTAATGCTCTTATACATGTATTTAATGGCCTTATCTCTCCTCTCACTCCTAATTTCTTCTATAAATAGAATGAGTTTTAATCTCAATGGGCCCTTGATTTTGGATTATTGAAAGCATTGTTATATTGTTCATATTATTAAGATTTCGCATTGCATTGTAGCTTTCTTATTGTGCATTGTTATAATCTCCATTGTTTAGAGCTTAGAATGCATATTTCTTGAGCATGTAGATTAGTTTCATTTGAATCTTTCATTCTAGGTTTTATATGTCATTGACAAATGCATAATCTGAGGGCAATTATAGAATTTTTCATACTCCTCCTATATAGGAAGCAATAGATCAATTTTAGTGATTGATATGCTTGCTAATCCTTGTTTTTGACTAATTCAAGGACTTATTAAAGTGTTGTGTTGAAGATGCAGGAACCACAAAATAACACACACACATACTTATTGGCATCTATCTCTACTATGGGCCAGTAGTATCCCATTCAGATTATCTTCTTTGCTAAGCTATTGCCACCTGCGTGGGTTCCACAAATTCCTTCATGTACCTTGTACAAGGCTCTCTGGGATTCTGTGGAAGTGAGACATCATAATAGAATTCCATCTAGAATTCTTCTATATAGAGTACTAGCGAGAAGGATGTGCCTAGAGGCTTGGTGGATGAGGGACTTCTTCTCATTCCTCGACAAATCACGAGGGAGGAAACTACTTTGGAGGTAATTATACATGTCATAGTACCATGGGTTTTTAGGACCAACAAGGATGCATGCTGATTTTTTTATTGATGCTTGACATGTTGGTATCATGAGTTGCTCTACCAGAAACTGAAATTTGGTCTCATTGCCTTGCATGTCGATCAAGGATTCTATGGTAGCCATTGCATCTGCTACTTTGTTTTGAACTCTTGGTACTTGCTTGAATACAATGAAATGGAATGAAGTGCACAACCTGTCCATCTGCTCTCTATATGGTATTAGCTTCTCATCTTTTTTCATATAGTCATTGTTTACTTGGCTGATGACCAATTGTGAATCTCCATAGACTTTGAGGTTCTTTATTCTCCATTTTATAGTTGTCTTAACTGTGATGACTAGATATTTGTACTCAGCTATATTGTTTGTGCATGGAATGTTGAATCAGAAGGATTTAGGGATTGCATCATTGTTTGGAGTAATAAGTACTATCCCTGCTCCTACACCATGGTTTGTGCATGATCCATCAAAGTATAGTTGCCAAAGCTCTTCTACTTGTACTATAAGAATGGACTCATCTAGAAAATTGGAGACTATAGGCTAATGATCATGTATGGGTGCCTCTGCTAGTTAGTTTGCAATTACTTGACCCTTGATAGATTTTTTTTCCACCTATTCTAGATCAAATTTTCTTAGGATCATCATCTGGCATTCTTTTTCTATTTTTATTTTTCTTTTTATTTTTATTTTTTGACAGTTTAGAGGAGCTTCCTCCCTGAAATATGCTAACATATCTAGGTCAATAGAGAAACCTGCATTGTGGTCCTCTAATGGCATTCCTTCTCTAAGTCCCATGAATTCTATGATAGCCTCATCATTTTCAAAGAGATCTATATCAAGTTGTCCTTGTTGATCCCATTCTATCAGTTCTGTGTGTATTAGACAAAGGTCCTCATAGTGGGATGACTCTATTTGGTTAAATGGGACAACGGTGATGGTTCTAATGAACTAGGAATATGATGTGTACGCACCATCTAGGGAATTGTTATTGATATGTTTATCAATGCATGGCTGGTCCTCTATCATTAATTAGTCGAACACACCATCCTTAAGGTGTATAGTGCTGACTGGTCGAGGGGAATACTCTGAGATGGCTGGTTCAGAATTGTTGAGGGATCTCCACTCATACTCATGGGAATCAGTTGTGCTAGAATGCTCATCAACTTTATCACTTCCCTTTTTATCTTGGATGTCTTGGTTAAGGTTTAATCAGGAGTAAGAGGTCCCCACTTTAGATGCCAATAAATGTTGGAGTATATTGCTGATTAAGGGATGTTCCAGGTTTTTCCC
This sequence comes from Thuja plicata, assembly GCA_018584345.1. Lineage (NCBI taxonomy): Eukaryota > Viridiplantae > Streptophyta > Pinopsida > Cupressales > Cupressaceae > Thuja > Thuja plicata. The sequence goes on from MU227366.1 coordinate 5,772,137, forward strand.
CTGGTGTAACTTTGCCACTTGTTCTTGATCAATGGGTATGTCTCAAGTGGTAGGACTGGGTTTTTTTTTCCCATAGCCTAACCCTCTCTTATTTCTATGGGTTTGCGATAAAGATAGTTCCATTAGACCTTTATTTCTTTCCCCCAAACTAGTTGTACCATCATACCCAATATTTTGCAGCATTGTGAAGCCGACTGCATATGTTGACACATATATGTGTACTTGAAGTGTGTCTTGTGGGTCTTGATACAACCATGTGTTTATATCTGGATCAAAAGGGTTCTCTGTTTGCAAGTTGACTCCTAGAGAGTACATTACTTAATTTGTGTTGTCATTATGGCAACAAAGTCATATTAAGTTTCTGTCAAAGATACTTAGAAGATAAAATGACTAAGTATGGAAAACAGGACAGACAGAGTTATACATCGATCAACACATCAACGCACATGTGAGAGATTGAATCAAAGTATGCATTTTAGATATATGTTCTATATAATGTATACATACTAAGTCAAGACACATGTGGTATAGAATGATAGTAAGGACAAGTTACAGGAAGAACAGTACTACTGTAGTTTAGGAAACCGAGCATGTAGCCGACTTCAATTTTTGGATCAGCGTGAATTGTTTTGTTGTGTAAAGGCCAAGTGCCTTTGATAATATGTTTGTAATAATGTCTTTAGTATTATTGTAAACATGCTTAAGTTAATTTTTTTGGAAGTGTTGTGTATTATATTTTTAGGGCTGACTATAGTCTTGTTTTGAGTCACGTCTATTCAGACATGAACATATAAATGTAATATAAATTTATATTACAAGGGTCGAAGAATATGTATGAGAAAGATATAGAAGAGCAGTATAGTGAAGTTAGTATGAGATAAATATCTTTAAGAGAGTAAGAGAATTAGCACATAAACAAAAATGATCAGACAACAGTGTCATCACAACAGTTCATTTTTGATATAGTGTATATCAACTATCAGAAGGTTGTAGCCAAGTCACCTTATTGGGCAGTGAGCTCAGGCAGTGAGCTCAGGTAGTGAGCCATACACCTTTAACAATGTTTTATAATAGACTCCTAATAGGGTCATTATACTTGGATTGTAGAGACTTCTCCTAACAAGGCAAAGGAACTTTAACAGGTTCATTATACTAGTGCAATATTTGTGGGTACTAATTCCCATCGGGGTTTTCCTCTGATCAAGGTTTGCCCATAATCATATCATGTGTTATGAGTTCTTGTGTTAAGATTCATTGAATGTATGTTCGATTTATGTTTAAAGTGCTGAAATATGATTAATAGAAAAACAATGATTCACCCCCCACCCTCTCAATGTTTCTAACATTCTCTTCCACAATGTCTCCCCACTTGAAAAAGGTGGTGGGTGGACATCTAAACAGAACAAGTTCCATGGTTTCATTTGTGGTCACTAGTTGTGGCATGTCGTATAACCTTGGGTTTTGAGGCATGTTGGTGATAGTAAAAGCTTCCTCATAGTTGTATTCACTACATCCTTTGTCGGTAATGGATATCTTCCCTGCTCTTCTTTTGACATCCTTGGGAATAGAATTTGAGGTGGAAGGGATGTTTGCCTCCTGGTTTAAAGGAACTTGATTGTCTATACTGTTAATGGCATTATCAAATTGGAATAGGTTTGGGTCTCCTTCAATGATAATTTCTACCCCCTGGTGTGGGAACTTGATGCACTGATGATATGTGGAGGTTACAACTTGCATCTCGTGGATCCAAGGTCTTCCCAATGACATTTTATATCCCAAATATAGGTATAGGATTTGGAACGAGGTGTTCTTACTGACTGGGCCTATTAGGACTAGTAGTATGATGATACCTTTCGAAGACCTTTCTTCATCATAAGCCCTAATATTGATTCTCCTTGTGACATCAATGATGGATTTAGAATATCCCAAGTGTTTGATTACTTTCAAAGTACATATGGTTAATCCCACTCCACCATCAATGAGGACTCTATGGATTGCGTGTTTGTGAACTTGGATGAGAAAGTGCAAGGGATCATTATGCAAAGGTTTGTGTGGTGGCATGTCATTATCAATAAAGGTTACATTCTTGTTGGCCACTATGTGGTTCAACATGGTTTGGAAGCTTTTCATAGTTATGTCCCTTGGGGAAGCTACATTTTGGAGTTCTTGGTCAAGGGCTTTCTTGTGTTGTGGGGATATGCGCAAAAGGTCAAACATAGATATTTGGGCTGGTGTGTGATTTAGCTGGTCCATAAGGTTGGTCTATGCATCAAAGTATGTTGGAGGATTAGCTGGTATAACAGATGTAGAAGGCACTCCTTACAAGATAACTTTGGTATGACAGATGGTGACAACACATTTAGCACTTGGGTCTCTGATAGTAATAGTAGTCACACGCCTATCTGAAGGGTTGATGCAGTTGATGGTGTTATCAGCATTAGCATAGGTTTAGTTTACATGTTTTGACTATCCACCACACTCGGAGGATTTTCCTTTGTTGTGATCATAGAATGTTTCATTGAATATTGTATCATCAGTGGTTCCTTTTGATTGGGCATTGTAAACATCGATAACTTCTGTGTCAATCAGATCTAGAATGTATATTTTCAATTGATAGTAGTTGGGTGTCTTGTGTCCCTTTACTCGATGAAATTTGCAAAATTCATTGTCATTGTACCACTTTGGTTTTACTGCATCATGTTTGTATTCTCTTATTTCAGGCAGAGTGATAGCATTGGACTGTATCAACTTTCTTAAGGCTGACTGGTGCAGGAGCACCCTAAGGTCTTTGAAAGATCTTATAGTCATTTTGGCTTATAGGTTGGTTTGGCCAACCATCTTTGAATACGGACTATGTTATAAAGTCCCAAGTGTGATTAAGGTTTTTTTAGGGTTAGTAGTGTTTAGGGATTGCGAGTTATAGAGTCAAGTTGTTCCTAGGGGTCTATACCCTTAGAAGTCAACCAAAAGGTCAAAAGGTTGACTAAAACTCCAAAATGGGGAAATTTTCAAATGTTTAATGTTTTTAGGTGTTTTAGGGCTATTTGGTAAGTTTTGAAACCAAATTGGGCCATGGAAGTTGAGAGAAGGTCATTTTGACAAAAGTTGTCAAATTTGTCATGACAACTTTAGCAACTTTGCAAGGTTGTCATGACAACATTTCCTAGTTTTTAGGAATCGGCTTTTATGATGCCCAAATAATGACATGAGGGTCCAAAAATGTGGGAATGGAGTATATAACGTGACACAAACCCTAGAATGACAGTTATTTTTCATTTTGTATGGACTGTTTGTTGTGAAGGAGCAATTAGCACTGTAATTTGTAGACAGAGCCATCATCCAGTACTTTAATGGATTAGATGGATTGAATTAATGCATTGAGAGTGTTCCTTATGTAATTTATTTAGTCATTGTGGCATTTTTTTGATCATTTGTGAATATTAGTTATCATTTTGTAAATTATTTTTGTTTGACTGGTTCTCTGTCCAGTTTTGGACCAGTCATGTAGATATTGATTTTGCTTGAATTTCTTGTGGTCCAAAGCCCTATGACCACTTGGAATCAAGTAAGGCCTTGTATATACATATATATAGTGTGTGGAGTGTGTGTGTGTGTAGGGAAGGCAAGAGAACATTCAGGCCCTCGGCGAGTACTGGTTACTCTGGTTAGGGAAACTGAACAATACAGTAGCAATGGTGACTGCTTGGTGATTGGTATGTGCCAATCAATGTTAGAGTAGTGTAGGGGCATGTAATAAAAACATGCTAATGGGAGGAGAAGTTAAGAGGAGCTCATTAGATCAGCTAAAGAAAGAAAGGAAACCAGACCAGTATTCATGCCCTACAAACCCTCAATTTTAGGGGTTTGGTGAAAGTCCATTGTACGGACAAGGTGGGAACTTAAAACATAGAAAATATCTAAGGTTAGGAAAAACCCACAATTAACATGTAATTAGATTCCAGGGGTGTTAAGGGATTTTGAGAGAAAATCTGCCTTTTTAGTGTTTAGGATGGATAATAGGCCTAAAAAGGCTACAAGGCCTAGAAGACTAAAATCTTGCACCTGATTGGAAATTGGATGGAAGATCCTCAAGATTAGATCAAGAAGCGTTGAAAGAGACTAGAAAGGAGTCAGGAATCCAAATGAAAAGGAGTATCATTTAGAAGGATAGATGACCAAAGTAATCCATAGAAGTGTGAATCTATAGTGAAGGGTTTAGTGAAGGATTGAACTTGGTGGAGAGCTCCTAGTGTGGTAGTGGATCAAATTAGGATCCTCTAGTTAGGGTAGTGAATGAGACCCTAAGAAAGACCAGGAGAAGGTCTATGAGAGAGAAAAGAAGATCTAGGAGATGGATCTCCCCATCAAATTGGTATCAAAGCCATCAAAAGGCTTGGCAGTTGATTGGTGTATGTCAGAGAGGAGTGAATCCATAGGTGAGAACATCATGGTGACTAATACTGAATTGGAAAGGGGCTTGTCTAAGAAGCAAGAAAAGAATAGGCTTCTTGAAGAAGAAATGGAAGAAATGAAGATAAAGATGTCAGAGGTTGTAGAGACATCCAAAAAGATGAAGGAGAAGATGAGTGAAGATAAAGAAAAGAGGAAGAAACTAGTAAAGGAGGAGATAGAACCAAAGCCTGACCCTCCTCTACCTGAGGAACCATTTCTCAAGGCACTCAAAGCATTGAGTGGAAAGAATCTAGAAGTCATTCTAGTCTTCTCTGGTAATATGGATGCAGAGATGGTCATGGAATGGATCAAAAGTATGGAAAACCACTTCGAATGTGATGGAATCATAGAGGTGCAAAAGGTAAAGATAGCCAAGTCCAGGCTAAGAGGGCAAGCACTCACATGGTGGAAGTTCTTAGAGGAAAAAAGGGAGAAAGAGGGAAAGAAGCCCATAGAAAATTGGAAATCAATGGTGGAAAAAGTGAAGGAGAACTAGCTTCTAGAAGATAATGATATTCAGCTACACAAGAAGAGGAGGAATCTTAGGAAAAAGGATCTAGATGTGCCATCATTCATAGAGGAATTTTAGAAATTTTTTCTTAGATCAAGAATATAGGAGACAGAGAGCATCAAGGTTGCTCGGTACCTTAATGGATTAAGGTGGAATATACAATAATAACTCAGTATTTTTACCCTAACTTCCATTCATAGTTGTTTTCAAATGGCTTTGAAAGTGGAAGAGAAACTTAGGAAGAAACAAGTCTCCAACTCTAGAGGGAGAGGAAGGGGTAGAGACAATAGAGGTGGCCATAGAGGAGGCACAAGTGGAAGAGGCAATGAAAATAGAATTCAAGGTGACTCTAGATATACAGAGCAAGGAAATGAATCAGGAAATAGGGGTGGTTACAATAGAGGAAGAGGTTCTTATAATAGTGGAAGATGAAGATCACGGCATTTTAGAAGAAGTTATCACTTTTCTTCCATGAAATGCTACAACTGTGGTCAGATGGGGCACCCTACATAGGTGTCTTGACAAACCCTCTATTTAACAAGGAGAGAAGAAGATATCCTATGTCCAAGAGGAAGATTTTTCTAAGAAATCAGAGGTGAGTTTAGATTTGGAGAAAGGACAATACCTCATGTTGAGAAGAATTTTGATTAAGACAACCACTAGAGATGAGCATAAGTAGAGAAGGGCTCTCTTTAGATTCAAGTGCAAGATATTGGGTAAAGTGTGTAAAGTGATCATTGATTCAGGATCCACATATAATGTTATCTCTGAGGAGGCAGTGGAGAATTTGAAACTCACCAAGATTCCACATGTGTATCCTTATAAAGTTACATGTTTAAACAAGGGCCATAACATCTTGGTAAATGAGCAAGTGTGGGTAGAATTCACCATTGGTAAGTATCAATACAAGATACTTTGTGATGTGTTTCTAATGGATGCTTTCCATCTGTTCCTTGGTAGACCATGGTAGTATGATAGGGAAGCTGTCCATAATGGGAAAGAGAACACGTACTCCTTCAAGAAAATTGGGGTAAATTTTAAGATTCATTCTTTGATAGAAGAAGACATAGTGGAAAAGATGAAATATAGTACATTGTTGATGAGTGGGAAGGAATTCCTAAAGGATCTGAGAGAGGAAGAATTTGGCTATGCAATCATGTTAAAGACAAAGGAGGAGGAGTCTCATAAGCAAGAACCTATCCCAGAAGAAGTGAGACAATTGTTGGATTAGTTCAAGGATATAATATGTGAGGGTACACCAGCTACACTACCACCAAAGAGGGAGATAATTCATCAGATTGACTTCATACCAGGAGCATCTTTGCCAAACAAGGTTGCATACAAAATGACACTAGAGAAAAACAAGAAGATAGCCAGGAAAGTAAAAGAACTTTTGGACTAGGGGTTGATCAGAAAGAGCATAAGCCCATGTGTTGTCCCATTGGTTTTGGCTCCTAAGAAGGGAGGTAAGTGGAGGATGTGTACTGATTCTATGGCTATAAATAGGATAACTATTAGATATAGATTTCCTATTCGTAGGATAGAAGATTTGATGGATTTTTTGGGGGGTGCTAAGTACTTCTCTAAAATTGATTTGAAAAGTGGTTACTATCAAATTAGGATAAAGGAAGGTGATGAGTGGACATCAAACTTTAAGACTAAAAAGGGGTTATATGAATGGTTAGTTATGCCCTTTGGGCTTACCAATGCACCTAGTACCTTTATGAGTGTGATGAATGAGGTCTTGAAAGACTATATTTTGTTTATAGTTGTCTATTTAGATGACATCCTCATTTTTATTAAGAAAAATGAGGATCATATGAAACACTTGGAGTTAGTGTTGAAGAATTTTCAGGAAGAAAAGCTCACAATCAATCTTGAAAACAGTGAGTTCATGAAGGACGAGCTAGTCTATCTAGGATTTGTGGTTTCTAAGGGTGACTTGAAAATGGATAAAGAAAAAGTAGGGGGCGTATTGAACTAGCCTACTCCTAAGACAAGTAATAAAGTTAGGAGATTCCATGGGTTAGCCCAATTATATAAGAAGTTCATTAGGAGATTCAGTGAGATTTGTGCTCCAGTACTAGAGACCATTAAAGGAGGATTGAAAATAAAATTTGTATGGAAGTAGCCACTCAACCTATATTGAAAAGAGAAGTAGCCATTCAACCTATATTTTTGTTACCAAGCTTTGAAAAAACTTTCATATTAGAATGTGATTCCAACAACATAGCAATGGGGGTAGTCTTAAGCAATGAGGGCAGGCCTCTGGCATTATTCAGTGAGAGATTGAATGAGGAAAAGTCTAGGTACTCTTCCTATGACTTGGAGCTATATGCTCTTGTACAAGCCCTAAAGAAATGGAGGCATTACTTATTTCCTAAAGATTTTTTTGTCTTTACAGATAACCAAGCATTGAGTTATATAAATACTCAAGACAAGCTTAGCTTGAGACACATTAAATGGATGGAGTTCCTATAGTCATACACTTTCACTATAAAGCATAAGAAAGGGGTGAAAAATAAAGTTGTAGATGCCCTTAGTAGAAGATTTCTCACCATTCAGAAGATTGAGTTGTAGATTACATGGGTTAAAGGTTTTAAGGACCTCTATGAGGGAGATTCAGATTTCTCTGAGATTTATAAGGTGTGCAAAGATTTTGAGAACCATTTTCACAGTGAGTTTGCAAACCATACATTTCTCAATGGGTTTATATTCAAAGGCAAGAAACTATGTGTTCCAAAAGGATCTATGAGAGAGAATCTCATATAGGAGAAGCATAATGGGAGTCTAAGTGGACACTTTGGATTGAACAAGACACTAGACCTAGTGGAAAGGTTCTATTGGTGGAAAAAAATGCACAGGGATATAAGAAGATATGTAGATCAATGTGGGGTGTGTCAAAAGGAAAAGGGAACTTCATCAAATGTAGGCTTATATCATCCATTTCCCATCCCAAGTAGACCATGGGATTGCTTCAGTATGGATTTTTTTGTGAGACTACCTAGGACACCTACTAGTTTAGATAGTGTGTTTGTGGTAGTAGACATGTTAAGAAAAATGAGCCATTTTATCCCATGTAAGACAAAACATGATGCTATCCATATTTCCCACTTTTTCTTTAAAGAGATAGTGAGGATACATGGCTTGCCAAAAAGCATAGTTGCAGATAGAGATGTGAAGTTTATGGGACATTTCTGGAAGACACTTTGGAGAAGGCTAGGAACCAACTTGTCACATAGCTTAGCTTATCATCCTCAAATAGATGGCTAGACAGAGGTGATCAATAGGTTCCTTGGAAATTTTTTGAGGTGTTTGACCAAAGAATATGGCCAAATTTGGGAGCAAGTGATACCTCAAGAAGAATTGGCCTATAATGATAGCACAAATCTGACCATGGGTAAGAGCCCATTTGAGATTTTTTATGGGTTACACCCTAGGGGTATACTTGAGTTGAGAGACCTACAAGGTTATGAAGGCATTAGTGGACATGCTGATGATTTCTCTCAGTCAATGAGAGAGGTACATAAACAAGTTAGGAGGACATTAATGGAGGCCAATCAAAATTTGAAAGCCAAGAGGGATGAGGGAAGAAGAGATCTACAATTTGAAGTGGGTGATTAGTAATTATGTTTTTGAAAAAGGCAAGACTACAAAAGGGGATACCTAGTAAGTTGCAGATGAGAAGGATTGGGCCTTGCAAGGTGTTGGCCAAGTATGGACCCAATGCCTATAAGGTGGAGTTTCCCAAGGAGATGTCAATTTCTCCAATCTTCAATGTGAAGGACTTGATAAAGTATAAGGGGCCATAGATGGATGAGGTACAGTATAGTACTAAAGTGCATAAGGATATGGGAGAGTTTAAGAATTTGGATCAGATCAAGCCACAAGATGAAAAGATATTGGATTCAAGGGTGATGAAGAAGACTAGGAATAAAGTCTATATGGAGCATCTAGTGAAGTGGAGGCAGAAACCAAAGTTAGAAGCCACTTCGATAGTTGAGAGTGACTTCAAAAGGCATGGAATCAGTGAGGAGTTCCTGACACCACAGGTACCTTAACTTGTTTGTTTCAAGGAGAGGATGGTGCAGGAACGCCCTAAGGTCTTTGAAATATCTTGTTAGTAATTTTGGATTCAATTTTGGTTTGGCCAACCATCTTTGAATAGGTAATATGTTATAAATTCCCAAGTGTGTTTAAGGTTTGTTTAGGGTTAGTAGTGTTTAGGGTTTGCAAGTTATAGAGTCAAGTTTCACCTAGGGGTCTATACCCTTAGAAGTCAACCAAAAGTTCAAAGGGTTGACCAAAACTCCAAAATGGGGAGATTTTCAAGTTTTTAATGTTTTTAGGTGTTTTAAGGCCATTTGGTAAGTGTTGAAACCAAATTGGGCCATGTAAGTTGAGAGAAGGTCATTTTGACAAAAGTTGTCAAAGTTGTCATGACAACTTTTGCAACTTTGCAAAGTTGTCATGACAACATTTCCTAGTGTTTAGTAATCATATTTTATGATGCAAAAATACCAACATTAGGGTCAAAACATGTGGGAATTGAGTATATAAGGTGAAAAAAACCCTAGAATGAAAGTTAGTTTTCATTTTGTATGGACTGTTTGTTGTGAAGGAGCAATTAGCACTGTAATTTGCAGACAGAGCCATCATCCAGTACTTTAATGGATTAGATGGATTGAATTAATGCATTGAGAGTGTTCCTTATGTAAATTCCTTAGTCATTTTGGCATTTTTTTGATTGTTTGTGCATATTAGTTATCATTTTGTAAATTCTTTGTGTTTGAGTGGTTCTCTGTCCAGTTTTGGACCAATCATGTAGATATTGGTTTTTCTTGAAGTTCCCATGGTACAAATCCCTATGAACACTTGGAATAAAGTAAGGCCTTGTATATAAAATGTATATATAGTGTGTGGAGTGTTTTTGTGTGCAGGGAAGACAAGAGAACATTTACGCTCTAGGAGAGTACTAGTTACTCTGGTTAGGGAAATTGAATAGTATAGTAGCAATGGTGATTGCTTGGTCATTTTTATTCTTCAATAAATGTTAGAGGAGTGTAGGGGAATTTAATATAGACATTCTAATGGGAGAATTTTTTAGGATTTCATTAGATCAGTTAAAGAAAGAAAAGAAACAAGACTAGTATTCATGCCCTAGAAATCCTCAATTTTAGGGGTTTGGTGAAAGTCCATTGTACGGACAAGGTGGGAACTTAAAACCTAGAAAATATCTAAGGTTAGGAAAAACCCACAATTAATATGTAATTATATTATAGGTTTGTTAAGGTAATTTGAGAGAAAATCCATCTTTTTAGTGTTTAGGAGGGATAATAGGCCTAAAAATCCTACAAGGCCTAGAAGACTAAAATCTTGCACCCGATTGGAAATTGGATGGAAGATCCTCAAGATTGGATCAAGAGGTGTTGAAAGAGACTAGAAAGGAGTTAGGAATCCAACTCATAAGAAAGAGTATTAGTTGGAAGGATAGATGACCAAAGTAAGCCATAGACGTGTGAAGCTATGATGAAGGGTTTAGTGAAGGATTGAACTTGGTGGAGAGCTCATAGTGTGGTAGTGAATCAAATTAGGATCCTCTAGTTAGGGTAGTGAATGAGACCCTAAGAAGGAATAGGAGAAGGTCTAGGAGAGAGAATAGAATCTCTAGGAGAGGGAGCTCCCCATCACTGACTCTATTGACTCCCCCAATGGTGTGTAGTCTCATTTAGGAAACAAAAAACTATTGCAGGAGTTGAGCGGTTGGTTGATTGTTTGACACCGCTACTACTTGAACATGGGGTGGTTGGTTGTGATTATGCACTTGCTAAGTGGGTGCCATGGGTTTTTGGTTTTCCATAGGTGGGTCTTGCAGTGACACCTTTGGTTGGGCTTAGTTGACGATCTTTACATCAATGACATCATCACTGGTGACATTTTTGTTTTTGTTCCACCACTTGGATTTATCCATTGTAGTTTTTTTTGTGTTTGTCTAGGTAGGATTTGCAAGGATACCTCTTTTGACCAGGTTTTTCTCATAGTGAACTCCTCATTTGATGAGTTTCTTGAAGCTAGGAGCTAGATGCAATTCTGTGGTAAATGACATATCTGGGATCATATTGTCAATGAACATGACTATGAGGTCTTTCTCGGGAACATCATATGTTGTTCTATTCGTAGTGTTCCTCCAAATTTGTAGTAATTTCATAAAGGATTTTCCATATTTATATTTAATATCATAGAGGTCCTTGATGCTGACCTTGTGCTCGATATTGTGATGGAAGTGAGCAATGAATTTCTTGGCCAACTCTCCCCAAGACAAAATCCCATGAGGTAAGTGTGAGAACCATTCCATTGCTGGTACGGCTAGAATTTGTGGGAACAATCACATTAGGTATGTTTCTTCATGTGTGACCTCGATGCAACTAACAAAGAGCTCTATGATATGTTCAAAAGGGTTGGTGCTGCCCCTGTATTTGTCAAACTTGGGCACTGCGAAATGAGTGGGAAACAAATATATGTGCAATGAGTGATCAAAAGGGTACAAGTGAAAATCCTCTGCGGTGTAGGACTTAGTTTTCCCTTGATTCTACATGTCCATCATTTTGGTTTGAAGTTTTTTCACTTGCTAGATTAACATGTCTGTCAGAGATATGGGGATATTTGTGACATTGAACCTCTGTGTTGTGGCAGGTATGAGGTTGTGCCTCTATGCCCCTTGAGTTGGGACATATGATCTAGTCCTTGGGACTTGATATTGGTTCCTCATCATGTGATTCTGATACTGGGGCACTTGATTGGCCGAAGATTGATTCTGGTGTGCTTGCTGTTGGGGTTTTTGTTGTTGTGGTTGGGGTTTTTTCTATTGTTGGGGTTGTTGTTGTTGTTTTTGTTTTTGTTGTTGTTGGGGTTGTTTTGATCCCTATAAAAGAAAAGGTGTAACCTTGGGTGGGCATTGACTAAATGTCAAACCCGTAGAGATGGATCCCTATGGAAGATATGTACTAAGACCAAGGCTAGCAAGGACTGACTGTAGTAGTGGAACAGTCGCAAAAGGGTTGCTTCTTGTTTTTGAAATTGAGGAAATAGTATGAGAGATTGATGGAAAAGGCCATGAGGCCGAAGGTTGAGGCACACTAGTGACCATGGGTTCACTAAGTTGGGAGCCTGTCATGCTTTGTGTGGACGATGTGCTAACTTGATTTGTAGAGCTAGTCTGATTGGACATAGTCTGCACTGGTGTCATTGTCATCAAAGATGGAAAGATTTGGGATATCACATGTTCCTTTTGAAAGGGTCGAGTAGTTTTTTTACCCGTGAGAGCATTCTCGGGCCAAATGGTTGACACATTAAATTCAGTGGGGAGTTTGAATCCCTTCTTAATCAACATGGCTAAGAATCATTAGGGATTTCTCTATAATAGCATCAACAACCTATGCAGAATAGGCATCTTTCTCTATGTCTTTGAAATCCTCCTCTATGATATCATGGAATAGTGTTGGTCTACGGGGATTCTCAATGAAAAGAGAAGGACTTGTGTTTCAGAAAGGGTCATCCTCTGATTCTTGTTCCCATGAGGGAAACTAGTTGATATAGGACTGTAGACACCTAAATTTGATTAACCTAATCCTATCATATTTAGTGCCTTCTGGGACATATCAGCTAAGTAATTAAGCATTACCTAATTGACATGTGTCATCCCCTAGCACTAATTAATTTAATTAATTCACTATAGTCTTGATTAATTATTAAAAGCAACCAATGTCTTAATAATTAATTAAAACCCTATTCTCCTATTATTCAATTAATATATTATTTATGTAATTTAATTCATTAATATTCCCTTTAACCCCTAACCTAATCTATCTCAACCACCTAACTCAAAGTTCAAACTAATCCCAACCTCTTCACCCATCCTAATCCTAATCCTATCATAAACCCTCCCTAATGATGTCACATTCCTAATCTTTGGATTATGAATTCAATCCCTTCCCCAAAGTCAACTTTCTCAAGCTCTATCTTATCCCCTCACCCATGCCTCATTAATGCCTCATTAATTCATCTTACATTCCTCATTAAGGCTCTTACACCCTCATTAATAGCCTTATCTCCTAAAGTATCCTATCATCTCCTTGGCTCACTTCCGTAAATGGTTAAATTCCTCCCTATTTTCAACCCAATCATATTGTGACACTTGTAATTATATGATGCACTTGAAGAAGCACAATCCATGTTCTCTCTTCTAGGTGCATCTAGGCCTCTCCTTAGGTTTTCATTTCAGCCCTTGATTCCTCACCCATTTTCTATAAAAGAAACCTCATTCCTTCACAATTTAATCCACCTTTCATGCATTGTTATAATGCTAGCTTTGAGAGAAAATCATAAATCCAATTCCAAAGTAGAGTTATAATGTTAGTTTGAAGAACCCCTCTTGAAGCTTGAAGCATATCAAATCTGGAGCACACACCCACAAGCATGGACAAATCAAAATATCAAAAGGGAGCTTCGACTCTGTTTTAGGGAGGTTTGCACTCCTTATGCTTTTATTGTTTTTAGGCTTTCTTTTCAGTCCAATCATGTATGTAGTTTAGATTATTAGTTGTACAGTGTTTTAATTTGTTATTACGATCCTTTACACCTAATTTTTATAGCTCACATTGCTTAACTTGTCAAAGGAATTAACCGTGTGTTTAGCATCAAAGAATTGAACCAAGCTATCAAACATCTCTTTTTGGGTTTAAAATTGAACAAGTTATCAACATTCTCGTTCTAGGTTTTACAATTGAACAAGGCAAATCTCACGTGTCTTTTTGGATCTAAAATTGAACAAGTAAACTTACACATTTTTGTTTTGGGTTTCTAACAATTGAACAACAGAAATCACACCCTTTTTTATTTCAAGTGCACTAAAATCATGCAAAACCAAATCTTGAATGCATAAAGGGTTAAAATCTTTGTTTTAGCTTTAAAATTTGACAAAATGAACAACACTTCAAATTTGGGTTTAAAAATGAACAAACTCAATCAAACATCATCTGAATACATAAAAAGGAATTGAACAAGGCAAAGTACATTTTGATTTGGTGTACATAAAATCAAACAAACTTGCAAGTTTATTTCTACACAAATTAAACATTTCTTAACTTGTCAAAGGAAGTAACCGTGTGTTTGGTGTCTTTGGTACACTTGTACAAAATCTGTAGAGTGCGACCTCACTTCATGCACTATCCTCTCCCATTGGATTTTGTGGTCATTGGTGCAAGAGAAAGGTGATTATGGCCATTTGATCTTTTTTATAAATCTTCTTAGAGGGGCCTGTCCAGAAGAAGCATGAGTCCTTCTAGAGAATGACCCCAAACTGGTAAATATTTTGGCCGGTATAGAAATAAGGTAGACTTAAAGGTCTATCTATATCCCTTCAAGCTTGGGTGGATTTTTTTCAATGGTAGTCCATACTGAGTGAATATCCTTAGCATACTGGCATGGTTGAACTAGGCTCTTAAGTGAGTCACATCGTACAAATCGATTGTGGGAACACCACAAAAATACTGGAAACTCATAAATCTAGAAACCTACCTGATCCATCCCCAAAAGCTTGATAATTGGATGGAAAAGGAAGATAGTAACCTCCCTGAGAAATTTGCACATTGGTGCCACCCTGAGCATTTGGAGTCGGATAATACAACATCATGGAGCCTCATTCTTGATGGTGGTCATATTCTAAATATCTCTTGTGTGTGTGCCTATGTATGCGGACAAAGGTTTTCAAGCTCATTACATCCTTAAGGTAGAAAGTGCTTGTATGTGTCTTCAGTGCTACAAACCTTCTACAAAATAGTTCTCAAACATACACAAATCTGAAAATCTTGATGTCCTTTTATCAAAAAGATCAATATCTTTATGCTTCTTGCAAGGTTTCTTTGCTTCTTGCAAGATTGTTTGCTCCAAATCCTCAAGATCATCATTTATTCCAAAAACATTTCAAAGAACACTTGTCGTAGTCAATGCCTCATCCTAAAAATTATCAAAATGAGCTCATATCTATTTCTATCAAGCATAAGAAAGTCAAGTCCTCCATTTCTCCCCATATCCTAGGCTAGCAAAGTCATCTTTGTCATTTCCCATCTTCTTCAAAGTCAGTCCTCCTTCCTAATCTGAGCTTGAGTCTTCCATTCATCTCCCTCATTCCTCCTAATCAACTCATCAGAAAATCATCATGTCACAAATCTATTATGATGAGTTTGGTTGTGATATCTTTTCCTTGTCTTTATCTTATTCCAGAGATGATGAGAGTCTTTTTGATCATGATGCGTATTTTGAAAACCTTAGAAATATTTCTCCAAATACCATCAAAACTCTAGTCATTCCTCCATCCAACCCCATCATGTTTTTATCCTATTCCATTGATGATGAAGGTCTTTTTGATCATGATGCATACTTTGAAAACCTTAGCAAGCTCGCCCCAACAATATCCTATTCTAGTGATGATGAATTTCTTGTTGATCATGATGCGCACATGGAAAGCCTTAACACACTTGCTCCAAGCATCATCCAATCTACATTCATTCCTCCACACTACCCCCATCATGTCTCCATGCATACCCACCGGCACTCATTATCCTACCTTTGACAAGGGAAATGCATCTTATCCTTCATCCACATCTCCTTGCTATATATACATGCCTCCATCTTATCGTATGCTCATATCCCAACCTCTATCTATTCACAACAATACTACTAGCTATATCCCTAATCCCAATCCACCACCTCATCCTCTAACCCATGTTCAAATCCCTAATCCTAGTTCTCCATTTCCTCCAAACCATCACCATGATCCCCATGCTATTACTAATCTACCATCCACTCTCTCCTACCCATCTACCACATCTTATCCCAATCTACCATATCCAATTCCTACCTACGTTAACACCTATTCCATCCCCCAATCCATCCCTCCTCTCCCATTAGTTAGTCACTCTTGTTCACAATTCAGCCCCATGCCTACCTTTGTGAACTATCTCATTGTACCATCTTCCCACCATCCAATACGTAAGTCTCCAAGGAGTTTCACAAGGAATCCGTCACCAAATCCATCTCTTACAATTGATGAGTCACGTTATATCACTCCCCCATGGGAAAAAACTGGTGATGAATCCCTTCCATCTCCCACACCCAATATTCCTCTTCAATCTCCCGTATCTATTATTTCCCTTCCAGATCTCATGCTTTTTGATCCTCATCCATCTCGCACATGTATTATTTCCCTTCTATATCTCATACTTTTTGATCCTATTCCATCTCCTATCACCATTAAAGTCCCCCCATCTATTGACTACATAGAATCCTCATCCCCATCTTATCCTACAGACACTATCCACACCCCATCCCATGAAACTCACACATCCACCCTTATTCCCTCTCTAACAGAATCACCCATCCCTCCATCCAACTCATTTGAAGAATCCATCCATTTAGCCCCCATCACACCATCCACATCAACCCAATCATGTCAAGACCTTATCCAAAAGCATGTTGAATTATCCATTGACTTGAATGAAGATTGTACCATTCCATCCAATCCATATCAAGATCCTAATATCCCACTCTATCCATTACATTATCCATCAACTCCTTTTAAAGATCCCTTGCCATCTAGTCCTTCAAAGAAAGATCCTCTCATTCTATCTATGCCATCTCAAGATCTATTCCTCTAGTTGAGCCAAGCTCACAACATCCCATCACCTTCACTTCATAAACATTTATCACCTCCAATTCCAACTGTCCCACCACCATTACTACATCACCCTTGTTCACTCACATTCATATATGGTGGTCAACTTAAAATAGAAGAAATCAGTTACATCTCCACCATTTTCCATCTACCTGATAATGGACTCACATCGTTTTCCTTCACTTAAAAGTATCCTACCTTGACTCAAATGCTAAAAAATGGAATTATCAAGGTAAAGGCACAAGAATAAATGAGAAAGGTACCTTGGATCCCATTCAGGTTAAAAGACATCCACGATCTTGTGGTATTGGTTATGCACCTAGAGGCCCTTCTTCCAACACTCTTGGTATAGCTAATAAAAATTTCAAGAGTGATTTTAAACCCTCCATCACATCTTCCTATCATTCCTCTAAAGCATATAATGCCATCCCCCCTCCTCCATCCTTGCAACCCAAGACAACCTACCATATTCCTCTCAATCCATTTTGGGCCCCTATGTCCTAAAATCTCATCCCCCATCTTATCTCACTCCTTCCTTCATCCATCAATCCCATATTAAAAATCCTACCCCTTTCATTCCCAATCAGGATCCACAAAGACACATGCCCATGTGCCCCATCCACCATCCTACCTCCACCACTCCATCCATATTTCCTCCATCTCATGCAATTTCGCATATCTCTTCCAATGCTACTAAGTATAATTTGGATACCAAAACACCAATACATAAAGCTACAGATCTACAATCTAAAAATTGTCATGTCCACTTCAAACGACATGCTCTAGCAAAGAAAAATCCAATCAAAGAATGCATTACATACCATAGGCCACAAAATCCTATCAAAGAAAAAGAAAAAACTATGCAGGTCCCAAAGAAAAATATGACATTCCTCTAAAATAAAATTCCATTATGGCATCCGAGGTTACTTATCCTCTAGCTGAGAATTCCTCTCCTCCATCTTCAAAATATATTTTGGGTCCTTATGTACCACAACTTCCTACCATGATTCCTCCATTGCATCCATAGGTACCATCCACTTCACATTCACTCTTCCCACATCCCTCGCAACATGTGCCAATGTTGATCCTGACAACATCCCCCTATCACACTCACTTTCCATCATTTTATCCGAATACTTCCAACTATCATATCCCTATCTCACATATCTCCCCCCACATAACTATCTCATACCTACATTTTCCAAAGTCACTCATCCTACATAAATTTGTACCAACATATCGTGCTCAGCACCAAAAGCAGAAAACAAAAAAGAACAGCAAAGCAAAAAGAGAAAGAAAAGCAAAAAAAAAGCAAAAGAACAATAAAAAAATCAAAAAACAACAAAAGGAAAAAAAACAAGAAAAAAAAAGAAAAAAAAAAGAAAAAGAAATCAATTTGTCCACTCATGAAAACTTGGAAAACAAGCACCTTGGACAAGTACCATGATGAAAACCTGGTAAACAGGCATCATGTGTAGTTCCTCCATCCAGTTGCTCTTCGCACTTTGGGGTAGTTCCTTCTAGCCACCATCCATCTACCATCCATATCATGTCTTGTCCTTTTCACTTCCTCCATCCTCCTCTCGATCTTGATGAGAAATATACAGGGCACCATATCTACATGCTTTTGGACATCTCTTGACATCCATCTGGCATCTCCCGTCTTTATCCACCTACCATTTTATCTACCCATCCTTCCTTCCATTTATCCTTCTGCACGATCTTCCTCCCTTATCCACCCACCGTCATATCTTTCATTCAACTTCATCATCCTATTTTTATTCCTCTTTTCCATCCTATTTTACCCCCTCCTAATGCTTCCTCACATGTGTTGGAGATTTACCTTTGTGCAAATAATTGATTGTATGTTTGTCATTGATGACAACATATAATATACAAAAGTGTTCTATATGAGATTTTCAATACAGATGTTCTGGAGCTATGCATGTTTATTTCCATGGTCTATACATGTTTTAGATGCTATGTGCATTCATGCCAAGTCAGATATGAAGTTTCAGTTTAGTTATGTTAATGAGTTATGACAGTTACAAAGACTGAAGACTATCTATGAAGAGCCAATGTATTTACATTATTTCTTGAGTTGTGACTATATTTGGGATATGTGAGCTTGTATTCATGTTTAGTTATGAGTTAAAGATAATTATCTAAAGGCACCAAACATGTTTTATCATAATCATGAAGTTGGAGTTAATTTGGTGGAGCCGACTTTGTGAAGCATCGTGTCTATTCAGTTTGAGTTGCGTGTTTCTAATAAGATTGTATGGTTGATGTGGCCAACTAAAGAATTATTGAAGGGACTCCTAGAGCCTAAAAATATCACATCCTTTGGAGAAGATACTTATAGTAGTTCATTTTTTGAACGCCAAGTGTGAATGATAAGAATAAAGATAGAAAAAGTACAGAATAAAATGTTTGTTGTGTTGGGATAGTAGAGACATTTCATTCATCAAGAAAAGATCTATGTGAAGAAGAAGTGGAAGTATACAATACACTAGAACTAATCAAGACAGTAGGTCTACTCAAACATTTCATCTATCAGATATAGTGTATATTTTTTCTACTAAAGGTTGCAGACATCATCATTTTAGTAGTGAGCTTTTGGATAGTGAGTCCTCACCCCTAATAAGGTTACTTTTAAAAAACTCCTAATAGGGTCCAACCTTTAACCAGGTCTCTGTACTTATTGTATTATAAATAAAAACTCCTAACAAGGTTGCAAGATCTCCTAACAGGGATAATTATACTCAAGTATAGTTCTTTGTGGGTTCTAATTCCCACTAGGGTTTTTATCTATTTGGTTTCCCCGTAACCAAAATTGTTGTGTTCTCTATTGTGTTATCTGAATGTGCATTTTCTTTATGTTAATTGATATCTAAGTAAAGAAAATAATTAAAGTAGTCGATAACTGATTCACCCCCCCCCCCCCCCCCCCCCCCTCTTAGTTATCCTTTTGGACTATTCCAACAATTGGTATCAGAGCCAAGTGCCTTGGAGAGAAAGCCTAACAGCTTAAGGTAGATCAAATGGCATACTTTAGGAAAGAGAGTCCTAAGTTTGATGGAGAAAACTATCTTGACTGGAAGAACAAAATGATAACACATCTTCAGTGTGTTGGATTTGACATCTATGAGATTTCCACTCAAGCAATTGAAGTTCCCACCTTGAAAGACCTTGCAAAAGAAGACTCTACAATCAAACAAAAGGAAGTGTTCACTCAAAATGCAATCGCCAAAGAATCCCTAATCAGTGCCCTATCCGACAATGAATTTTCTGAGATCAAGAAGGTAGATTAATCATACTCTATTTGGAAATACTTAGAAGATATGTTTGAAGGAGACATCCAAACAAAGAATGCACGTAGAAAGACATGGAAGAAAAGGTACAACAACTTAGAGATGCTACCTAAAGAAAACATCAGAACCTACAATCAAAGAATTAATGAAGCAGTTTTAGGTATCAGGAACAATGGTGGAGAAATTTCAGAGGATGATATAATGGACAAACTAATAACCACACTAATAGCATACTATGAGAGAAAAATCAATATCTTAGATGAGACTATGCAATTTTTGAAAGACTTCAAGAAAGAGACTTTGATCAGCAAAATATCTGCATTTGAGATATCAAGATTGAAGGCAGAACCCAAAAGTGAGACAGTTTTAAAATCCTCAGTCCACAACAAGAAATCCATAAGTAGCTCTAGTAATAATGAAGAGGTGGATACAGAACTAGAAGAAATCATTGCTATGATTTCCAAGAAAGAAAGGAAAGGTAAAGGGAAATATGAAGGACAGCTACCATTCAAATGTTTTTCATGCAACAAAGTTGGTCACTTTGCATCCAAGTGTCCTACAAGAGTCAAGAAGTTCAGATCAGATTACAAGCCCAAGTACACTAAGGAATGTTATCATGTTGAAGATGGTGTAACTGATAATGACTCAGGAGAAGATGAAATTGGTTTCATTGCCATTAAAGACATTGAGAAGATGCTTGAAGAAATGAACAAAGAAGATGAAGAAAAAGAACAAGAGTTAGCATTAGTTTCAAAAGCTAACAGCAGAACAGACTGGATCATTGATAGCGGATGTTCACACCACATGATAGGAGACAAAGATAGATTTGTAAATTTGGACAAGTACAAAGGTGGCATGGTTAGATTTGGAGATAACACTCCCAAACCTATCATAGGTAGAGGTTCTATCACCTTAGATGCAAAGAATAAGATAGATGATGTTCTTTATGTCGATGGCTTACATCACAACTTACTAAGTGTTGGACAGTTGCATGACAAAGGATATCAGTTCAAATTCAAAAACCACCAATGCATCATTAAAAAAAAAGAAGGAGACATGATTGCATTAGGATCAAATACCAAAGGTAATGTCTTTCAACTCAATTCAGAAGTAAGTTTTTTTGTTGCTAAAGTGGATGACAGTTGGTTATGGCACAAGAGACTTTGTCATATCAATTTAGACAACATAGTCAAGATAAGTAATGTTAAGGCAGTAAGAGATCTTCCAAGTATTGCAAGACCATTTGACACCATGTGCAGGGAATGTGTGATGGAGAAGCATGTAAGGACCTCATTCAGGAGAAAACAAGACTCTGCTAAAAACAAATTAGATCTGATACATACAGACCTATGTGGACCTACTCAAACAAGATCATACTACGTAGAAAGGTATTTTATTTTGTTTATTGATGATTTCTCAAGGATGATGTGGGTTGCATTCCTAAAAGACAAATCTAAAGATTTTGAGAAGTTCAAAGTGTTCAAAGATAAGGTTGAGAATGAATCTGGATTAAAGATAAAAATGTCTGAGATCTGATAGAGGAGGAGAATTCACCTCTGACCATTTTTATGATTACTATGAAAACATGGAATCAAGAGATAGTTAAGTGCACCTAGAACCCCTCAGCAGAATGGGATTGCATAAATAAGTAATAGAATAATACTTGACATAGCGTGCACTATCATGACTGATGGAAATGTTTCTCATACCTATTGGAGAGATGTGGTTAATACAGTAGTCTATACCAACAATAGAATACAATTGAGGCCTAGCACAGACAAGACACCCTATGAACTTTTGTCTGGTAATGTACCTATTGTTAAATACTTCAGAATATTTGGAAGAAAGTGCTACATCAAGAGAGATGAGAGCATTGGCAAGATTGATTCTAGAAGTGATGAGGGTATTTTTCTTGGTTACTCTACTAAAAGAAAAGCCTATAGATGTTTTAATCTAAGATTAAAGAAGATCATTGAAAGTACTCATGTGAAGATTGATGAGAAGTTTATGATTCAAGAAAGATATTATGACTATGCTCCCATGATTGAAGATGAGCCCAAATCCATCAATAAGGCCACAATTATTGAAGAAATGTTTGACTGTTGTGTGTGTGTGATTACACCTTCATGAAATTAGGATTAGAAACAACAACTCTATGGAAAGAAAATGTTATTTAATCTAAGAATTGAAGTTTAAAACCCATGAAATCTCATGGTTCTCTATTTAAGATTTTTTAAGAGAGCTCTCAGTCTTAATCTCTCTCAAGGACAATCCTAGAAAGAGAATAAAATGGTAAACAATGCTCGAATCTAGCTCAAAATGCTCCAAGATATGCTATAAAACCAATAAATGCTTCTAAAGATGATAGTCTAAATGCTATGAAAATGTTGAAATATTATCAAAAGCTCTCAAATGCTCTCCAAATGCCTATAATAAGGATGCTTTGCTCTTGAAATTCTTGGATTCCAAACACAAATAAAATGGCTTGTATTTATAGCCATTTCCCAAGGGTAGGGGTAGAGTGAGTTGATTATGATCAAGCTTTGGTTGAGTCAAAATATTTGACGTGTTTTTAGATGGAGGGAAAATTGGTTGGTTGTCCTCAAAGAAATTAGGAATTAAATAACTCAATGATTTATTTAATTTATCCATGTAAGGGTGAATGGGTTGGATTTGATCTTTTTGATTTAAACTATACAATTAATTGATTAAAATCAACTGCATAATTTGATTAATCCCTTTTAGGCTTGAATTTTATTATTTGATTTCATGATTATTTAATCTTTTAATTTAATTTAATTTTTTTCCACTTTGCTTGATAAATGTCCATTTGATTTTGATCCATTTTAATGCATTGAGATGATATTTGAGGCATTTGGCTGAGATTTACAATTTTGAATGCTTAAGATACACCTGGTCAAATTTAGGTGTCTACAAATGCCCATCTTTGAATTGATGTGCGAAGCGCATTGATTCAAAGAAAACTTGATGTCCTGATCATTGATTTGATACTGATGAGCTGATTGACTAATACGAAAACTCTAATATGAAACCCTGATACGAAACCCTGATATGAAACTCTGATTTGATGCTCTGATTTCTCTGATTTGATGCCCTGATTTGAAACTCTGATTCAAAACTTGATTTGATGCCCCATTGTTGAAGTTTGAAATTTTAATGCCCCAAATTTGATATAAGATATGCTGCAGAATCCCAGTTGGATGATATGATGATGCCCCCTCAGAAATGAAAGCATATTGATCTCAGATGTGAAAAATTGGATGAATACTGCTGATAGAATAGATCCAAGATGATTACATTTATGATAAACAATGATGTTGAAAGATGTCGAACAAATGCCCCAGTGTTCAAAATATGCAGATTTGGTTTGACTAAGTAAAAAATCTCACAAAATTATGGTAAAATAGCTTAAATAGGTTGAAAAACCCAAATTTACTATTCATTTTCACTTTTCACTATTGAGATTTTTCTCTGATCTTCTAGTGATTGACAGCGATCGTGGTCCCCATTCGAGAGCATAGGTTCAAGCGAGCACACCGATATCAGAGACCTCCTGACTACGGGCCTTTGGTGAGTGGTTCGAACCTTCTGGTGGTACCCTAAATTTTGATAATTTAGAAGTCCCAATCCATTATCAAGAAGCATGTTTCTCCATAAAAAAAAATATCAAAGGAAGGAATCTTTATGACACAAATAAATAGAACTAAGTATTCGAAGCCTTTAGAAAATGCTAGAATTTAGACCTACTACAAAGATGATTTCAACAGAGGATAAAGATGGTCAAATTTTAAAAATCTAAAAATGACCCAGTTCGGGAAATCAAATTTTCTATCTCCAATAGAAATATTAGCTTTTCACAAGGTTTTTTGGATATTTGACCAAAGCCAAATCCAAAAGTTAGGTAGTTATTTTTTAGTTAGTTTATTGTTTTTTCAAAATAATTTGTAATAAGAGTTGTGTCTTTTCACCCTAAAAAGGTGTGAAAGCCACTCAAACACAT
>MU227366.1:5813624-5848869 GCA_018584345.1 Thuja plicata
TGGAAATAAAAAGAATATTCAGATACTTAAAAGGGACTATAGACTATGGTTTATGGTATCCTAACTCAGAGAATATACAACTTCATGTGTATACAAATGTAGATTGGGCAGGTTGTGTTGATGATAGAAAGAGTACATCAGGAGGAGTAGTATTTCTTGGAGACAGATTGGTCACTTGGACAAGTAAAAAGTAGAATTGTATCTCTCAGTCAACAATAGAAGTTGAGTATGTTGTAGTAGCATTGAATTGTTCAACAATGGATTGGATCAAATAGATGATTAAAGACTTTGGTATTCAAATTGATTATCATTTTTATTCACTGTGACAACACTAGTACTATCAATATGTCAAAGAACCATGTGATGCATACAAAGACAAAACACATTGAGATTAAATACCATTTTCTATGAGAAAAGTTGCAGACAGAGAAGTAAAGTTGGATTATGTGAGCACTAAAGAACAATTAGCAGATATTTTTACAAAGCCATTATCAAAAGATACTTTTGAGTATCTCAGGGAGAAGTTGGGAGTAATTCCCTTTCCTGATTCTGATTAGAATTTGCAGCAAGAACATCAGTCCTTGGTGACTGATGAATGGTTGACTACTCTACTTCTAGAGTAGTACCTGTGCTTAATGGTGTTTAACACCCTTTGTCATTGATGTCAAAGGGGGATTATAAGTAAGGGGGAGCATATACTCTGGGGGGGTACATAGAGCAATAGCAGTGAAGAGGAAATTTTGATTAGGATATTGAGAAGATTGTAAAAAGAAGGAAGACACTTTGAGTTGATAACATCATATGTTGCCATCAATGTCAAAGGGGGAGATTGTTGGAGATTTTCCTCTGTGCAAATAATTGATTATATGTTTGTCATTGATGACAACATATAATATACAACAGTGTTCTATATGAAATTTTTAGTACAGATGTTCTAGATCTATGCATGTTTATTTCCATGGTCTATACATGTTTTAGATGCTATGTGCATTCAAACCAAGTCAGATATGAAGTTTCAGTTTAGTTATGTTAATCAGTTATGACAGTTACAAAGACTGAAGACTATCTATGAAGAGCTGATGTAATTACATTATTTCTTGAGTTGCACCTATCTTTGGGATATGTGTGTTTGTATTCATATTTATTTATGAGTTAAAGATAATTATCTAAAGGCGCCAAACATTTTCTATCAGAATTGTGAAGTTGGAGTTAATTTGGTGGAGCTGACTTTGTGAAGTGTCATGTCTATTCAGTCTGAGTTGCATGTTTCTAATCAGGTTGTGTGGTTGATGTGGATGACTAAAGAAGTATTAAAGGGACTC
The DNA here is from genome assembly GCA_018584345.1 of Thuja plicata. Taxonomy (NCBI): domain Eukaryota; kingdom Viridiplantae; phylum Streptophyta; class Pinopsida; order Cupressales; family Cupressaceae; genus Thuja; species Thuja plicata. The sequence continues at coordinate 5,814,947 of MU227366.1, forward strand.
CTAGATCCGATGAAGATCACATCCTTTGGAGAAGATACTTATAGTAGTTCATTTTTTGAATACCAAGTGTGAATGATAAGAATAAAGATAGAAAAAGTACATAACAAAATGTCTGTTATTTTTGGATAGTAGAGACATTTCATTCATCAAGAAAATATCTATGTGAAGAAGAAGTGGAAGTATACAATACACTGGAACTGATCAAGATAGCGGGTCTACTCAAATATTTCATCTATCAGATATAATGCATATCTGTTCTACTGAAGGTTGCAACCTTCATCATTTTAGCAGTGGGCTTTTGGACAGTGAGTCCTCACCCCTAACAGGGTTACTTGTAAAAGAATCCTAACATGGTCTGACCTTTAACCAGGTCTCTATACTTATTACATTGTAAAGAACAACTCCTAACAAGGTTTCAAGATCTCCTAACAGGGATAGTTATACTCTAGTATAGTTCTTTTTGGGTGCTAATTCCCACCAGGGTTTTTACCTATTTGGTTTCCCCGTAACCAAAATTGTTGTGTTCTCTATTTGTTATCTGAATGTGCATTTTCTTTATGTTAATTGATATCTAAGTTAATAAAATAATTAAAGTAGTTGATAATTGATTCACCCCCCCTCTTAGTTATCCTTTGGGACTATTCCAACAACATGCATGACCTATCCTAAGTGGGGGCAATTTATTCCTTGGTGACATCATCCTTGGAGACCTTCTCGTATCTAGCTATCATTTCGCAATCCTCCTCTCCTAACCACAATCCTTCATCTATCCATTCATTCCTCTACTAAAATCCTTCCATCTAGCCCTTCCCTCTCTGCATTCCTCAGCATCTCCTCCATCTTCCAATTCCTCCTTTCATATATCCCATCACTTGTGTCTTCCCTTTTCATTAGTATCTATCTCTAAGTTATCCTCATACACCCAATACCACCAATTTCAATCCTAATTCTCCTCATAACCTATCATCGCATGTAAATCCTATCCACATCCTCCAACTATCTCAAGTCAGACAGCAATCAGCCCATCCAAGCACACCCTTAGCCTTGCTGCAAGCTTTGATCACAATCCACTCATCATCATTGGGATGCATCCTTCCCTATTCTTGTGTTTTCTTTGGGATTACATTGTTCCCACATCTAGAGCACCCCATCCTCTATTCCTCTATCTTGGCCTTTTGGCTCAACTAGAAAAACATCATGCATATCTGCCTCATCTCATCCCAATCCCTAATCTTCCTGTGTCTTCAGTCCTATAAATATCTTTTCTATGTCAGTCCAATCTAGACCCCATTCCTTCTTGTACATATCTCACGTCCTTGGTCGATCTCCTTGTAGAAAGTGATTTAGTTTCATATCCTGAATCATGTGCTTCAGCAAGTTCCTTTTGACAAAATCATGCTTCAGCAATTTGATCGTCATCACATCTTTGGCCATTTAAATTCACACTTGACATCTCCATGGAAATGGGTCCTTGAGGATGTATCCTTTCTCTCGTTGACCTAAATCCAATTATCTTTCTGGAAATGGGTCCTTGAGGATGTACCCTTCCTCTTGTTGACCTAAATTTAGATAATTATCATCACTGGGTTCTTGTAGGATGTATCCTTCCTCTTGACCTAATCTCAATCCAATCATCATCCCATATCATTGATCTCTCTAGAAAAAGGCATCTTGAAATTGAATTTTTTATCTTGAAATTTGATTTTGGTTCTTGGTTATCATTCCTGATTCTCTCAGTTGTTCTCCTCCTCAAAGTTTCCACAATTCTTTATACCATGGTATGCTCCAAATGGATGCACTTGGGATACGAAACTTGATCTTTTTGTTTTCTTCTTGTGAGTTAGTCGGATATGACCCTTGCATGTATGTAATTTGTTTCGGTTCGCATGCTGCACTTGGGAAGTGTCATTTTCTTGTGGGATTTTCCAGCATCATTTCCACCATGGCTCTTCTGGGACTCATGTGTGATGCTGGGGAAAACCCTACATGTCTATTATGTCAGTCCTTTGCAACACCGGTGACAAGGCCTTTTGTTCCTAGTAACCTTGGCATGGTCTCTAGCATTGCTATATCAAAACAAGTGCTCCACTACATGGCAGTATTCCATCCCAGTATACCCCTCACTCAAGCTTCATGAAAAATCCCCACATCCCCTCCCAAAAACAACCAATTAAATCCCATCTCAAACCTACCCTTTCATCCTTGATGCAAACCTAACTATCCCATTCCTCATTCTTCTATTCCCTCCTTCCTTTTTCTTCTATTGTGTCTCTCCTAGCTGTCTCTTTTCAAGATGTCATTTGGGCTTCACCTTTTTCCTTGTCACCCTCTCAAGGGGGCATCATCCTAGTCATGCTATCCTAAATCTATCCTAATTTTAATTCTGGGGAAATTTCATTGCCTACGTCCACATCTTCACATCATCTATTTTTTTAAACATCTTCAAAATAGCGTTATTCTAACACTATGTCGAAGAGGGGCAAAATCTAGACACCTAAATCTAATTAACCTAATTTAATCATATTTAGTGCCTTCTGGGACATATCAGCTAAGTAATTAAGCATTACCTAATTGACCTATGTCATCCCCTAGCCCTAATTAATTCAATTAATTGGCTATAGTCCTGATTAATTATTAAAAGAAACCAATAGCTTAATAATTAATTAAAACCCTAGTCTTCTATTATTGAATGAATATGTTATTTATGTAATTTAATTCATTAATATTCCCTTTAACCCCTAACCTAACCTATCTCAATCACCTAACTCAGAGTTCAAACTAATCCCAACCTCTTCACCCATCCTAATCCTAATCCTATCCTAAACCCTCCCTGATGATGTCACATTCCTAATCTTGGGATTAGGAATTCAATCCCTTCCCCAAAGTCAACTTTCTCAAGCTCTATCTTATCCCCTCACCCATGCCTCATTAATTCCTCATCAATGCCTCTTAAACTCCTCATTAAGGATTTTACACCCTCATTAATATCCTTATCTCCTAAATTCTACTCTCATCTCCTTGACTCACTTCCCTAAATGGTCACATTCCTCCCTCGTTTCAACCCAATCATATTGTGAGACTTGTCATCATATGATGCACTTGAAGAAGCACAATCCATGTGCTCTCTTCTAGGTGCATCTGGGCCTCTCCTCAAGTTTGCATCCTGACCCTTGATTCCTCACCCATTTTCTATAAAAGAAACCTCATTCCTTCACAATTTAATCCACCTTTCATGCATTGTTATAATGCTAGTTTTGAGAGAAAATCAGAAATCCAATTCCAAAGTAGATTTATAATGTCAGTTTGAAGAACCCCTCCTGAAGCTCTAAGCATATAAAATATGGAGCACACATCCATAAGCATGGACAAATCAAAAGATGAAAAGGGAGCGTGGAATCTATTTTAGGGAGGTTTGCACTCCTTGTGCTTTTATTGTTTTTAGGCTTTCTTTTCAGTCCAATCATGTATGTAGTTTTGATTATTTTTTGTAGAGTGTTTTAATTCATTATTATGCTCCTTTACACCTAACTTTCATAGCTCACATTTCTTAACTTGTCAAAGGAATTAACCATGTGTTTGACATCAAAGAATTGAACCAAGCTATCAAACATCTCTTTTGGGGTTTAAAATCAAACAAGCTATCAACATTCTCATTTTGGGTTTTAAAATTTAACAAGGAAAATCTAACATGTCTTTTTGGATCTAAAATTGAACGAGGTAAATCTCACATCTCTTTTTGGATCTAAAATTGAACAAGAAAACTCACACATTTTCATTTTGATTTGTCAACAATTGAACAACAACAATCACACCCTTTTTGCTTTCAAGTGCACTAAAATCATCCAAAACCATATCTTGAATGCATAAAGGGTTAACATCTTTGTTTCATCTTTGAAATTTGACAAAATGAACAACACTTCAAATTTGGGTTTAAAACTGAACAAATTCAATCAAACATCATCTTGAATGCATAAATAGGAATTGAACAAGGCAAAGTACATTTTGATTTGGTGAACATAAAATCAACCAAACTTGCGAGTTTATTTCTACACAAATCAGAAATTTATTAACTTGTCAAAGGAATTAACCGTGTGTTTGGCATCTTTGGTGCACTTACATAAAATATATAGATCACAAACTCACTTCACACGCTATCCTCTCCCATTGGCTTTCATGGTCATTGGTGCAAGAGAAAGGTGATTGTGACCGTTTGATCTTTTTTATGAATCTTCTTAGAGGGGCCTGTCTAGAAGAAGCACAAGTCCTTTTGGAGAACGACCCCAAACTAGTAAATCCTTTTGGCGGGTATAGAAATAAGGTGGAATTAAAGGTCTTTCTATATCCCTTCAAGCTTGGGTGGATTGTGTTCAATAGTAGTCTATACTAAGTGAATATCTTCAGCATACTGGCATGGTTGAACTAGGCTCTTAAGTGAGTCACGTCGTATAAACCGATTGCGGGGACACCACAAAAATAATAGCAACTCATAAATCTAGCAATCTACATGATCCATCATTGAGATCTCAGTGTTACAAACCTTGTGCAAAATACTTCTCAAACATACACAAATCTGAAAGTCTTAAAGTCCTTTTGCCAAAGAGATCAATATCTGTATTCTTCTTGCAAGGTTTCTTTTCCTCTTGCCATATTGTTTTCTCCAAATCCTCAAGATCATCATTTATTCCAAAAACATTCCAAAGAACACTTTTCGTAGTCAATTCCTCATCCTAAACATTATCAAAATGATCTCATGTCTATTTCAGTCAAGCACAAGAAAGTCAAGTCCTCTATTTCTCCCCATATCCTAGGCTAGCAGAGTCATCTTTGCCATTTCTCATCCTCTTTCCATATTCTTTAGAGTCAGTCCTTCTTCCTAATCTAAGCTTGATTCTTCCATTCATCTCCTTCATTCCTCCTAATCAAATCATCAGAAAAGTGTCATGTCACAAATCTATTATGATGAGTTTAGTTGTCATATATCTTCCTTGTCTTTATCTTATTCCAGTGATGATGAGAGTCTTGTTGATCATGACGCGTATTTTGAAAACCTTAGCAATATTTCTCCAAATACCATGCAAACTCCAGTTGTTCCTCCATCCTACCCCATCATGTTTTTATCCTATTCCAGTGATGATCAAGGTCTTGTTGATCATGATGCATACTTTGAAAAGATTAGAAATCTCACCCCAACATACTATTCTAGTGATTATGAAGGTCTTGTTGATCATGATGCGTACATGGAAAGCCTTAACACACTTTCTCCAAGCATCCTCCAAGCTCCAGTTTTTCCTCCACACTACCCCATCATGTCTCCATGCATACCCACCAACGTTCCATATCCCACCTTTGACAATGGCAATCCATCTTATCCTTCATCCACATCTTTGTCAATTGCAAATCAATTGCAGAAATAAAGGGTTCAATTGCGACACAATTCCGTCAATTGCGGAAAGATGTGGGAAATTGCGGTGAAAGAGAGACAGTCTAAAAAAGGATCTCAAATTGGCTTATTTGTCTAATAAAATTACTTTCGAGAACAAGGATTATGATTGCAGAATAGGTTTGATGTTGAAATCCTAGACTTTGAACACGTTGGACTCATTTTGATGGTTCTTGATGTTGATTTTGCATTTTTGGTAACTGATCATAGAACAAGCATAATAGACAATGTGTTTTTGTAATCTAGCATGAGTTTTGAGACAATGACAAATAGATTAATCTAGGTAAAAAATTGTCTTTCAAAAATAACGTTATAGGCCCAATGCTTGAATGTTTGTTATCTTAGACAACAAGTGTCATACTACTAGGACACAAAGTTCCATGATGTAGACACCCGTGTGTTTGCCATTGCCAGATATTGTTGTCATGCTAGTGAAGATCTCTTTCATTAACACAATACCCAGGAACACATATGTTGGAAATATTGGGGGGAAATTCTGCAACCCCTTGCACTATAATAAAGTATTTTTTTAGAGGTGAATCAGATTGGCCTCTATTTTAACAAGGATGTAGTAGGGTCCGTGGCCTCTATCCAATCGGTTTGTACATGCGTGGCTCACTTAAGAGCCTAGTTGATCATGCTAGATACTTAGGGATATTCACCAAATCTAGACTATCGTCAACACACCTCACCTGAGATTGGTTAGATATAAAATAGAACTTTGGTTTGCATCTTGTTTATATACCGATCAGAAGGATTACCGGTTTAAGATCATTCTCAGAGGAAGAAGTGCATTCTCTAGGTAGGCCTTACTAAAAAGTATAAATATTTTTAATCTACCAATATTTTGTGCAAGCGCACCAATGACTCAAGACACATGGTTAATTGATTAAACCCCAAAATTTGAAGTGTGAACTAAGCTAATCACCCATACAAGCATGAATGTTCAAGTTTAAGCCCAAAGTAGACGATGATTTGCTTGTTCAATTTTAATGCACCAAATTGAGAGATTTTTTTGCCTTTGTTCAATCCTTAACCACCACGTCAATTTTAAGCATCAATTTGGAAATGTGAGGTTCAAGACATTTGCATGCAATGTTTTTTTTAAGCACTAAAACACAAATGAATGAATTTTATGTTTCTTTGTTAACTGTTTCCCCGCCACAAGTTATCCAAAAAAAGTGATTAGTACCAAAATTGTCTAATTAAGAATTGAAGAATATCCAGCAACTACGAAATTTTTAAGACCTTTAAGACTAATTGTGACCTTGTACTTAGCTACGAAACACTTGGTAGAATCCAGATATCTATTGAAAGATTTGCTTTGGTCTTTTACTAGAATGGCCAAGATGGCTCTTTATTGCGTGTATTAAATAGTGGTCCTTCTTATGGAATCTCTTAGTGATCTAGCACCCAGAATGCATCTGATTACCCTCTTGGCCATTAGTCTGTTTAATCATGCATAGAAACCGAGAAAATAACTAGATTTTAATAGAAAAAATAGTGAATTTGAATCAGATAAACAATAATTCTGTCAATTGCGTTAATTTTCTATCAATTGCGACAAAGTTTTTTCATATGCAACAAGGTGCTGTCGATTGCGGTAAAGCACTTTTAGTTGTAGAAAGATGCTCTCAATTGTGGCATGATTTGGTCAATTGTGGTAAACTCTGCTCAATTGCAATAAACTGGTATCAATTGTGGCATAGATCAGTCAATTGCAGCACAGAGCTAGGAAACAGAGATTTAAATAATGACAAAAAAGAATTGTGGAACCCTTAAATCAATTGTGACATTAAACCAGTCGATTATGGCAGAGTTTCATCAATTGCGGTAAAATACTAGTGATTGCAAAATTACAAGGATATCAAGAAAAACATGAAAAAGAAATTTTGCAGCCATACGTCCGAGGCCAAAAAGTCTCGTCTATCGTCTGCAAGTGATATTTGGGTTTTTTGATTCATGTTAGGTTCATCAAAATGTCATAGGCTCAGATCCTATCTCCATAATCTCAAGTTAACAAGGGGGTTTAGTAGCACCGATTTGCAATGGGGGTTAATCAATCAAAGATACTACTAAGAACAAAACTGTGAACAATAAAATGACAAGCAATAAAGGAGGAATACAAATGAATGCAAACCAACAAAGCTCAAATCTTCTATTGTCTCTCTCTACTCCTTCTGAAATGTATTTTGTATGGTGCTCATTATTGGTGTGGGAAGCGTCTATGACTTGGGAGCGTCGATAATATGATATTGAATGTGTGATCGCAAGAAGGCTTGGTGCTTGAACCAATTTGATAGAGTAATGGCGCATGTGATCTTGAAATCTTGGATGTTTGATCACAAGAAGGATTTATGCTTGAACCAATCTAACTAAGTAAGGGTGCATGAAATCTTGAAATCCTAGATGTTTGATCACAAGAAGGCTTAATTCTTGAACCAATCTGACAGAGTAAGGGCGCACAAAAGCTTGAAATTCTAGATCCTTCCAATGGTTATGAAGGGTTGATTATATATAATATAGAAATGATATGAACAGTTGAGATCAATCTCATAGATTAGAGGATGAACGGTTGAGATCAAAGGGAACTAGAGAAGCCATCAGTAAACTCCACCTCCTCAACTTGAAGAGAGGAGATAAAGTTTAGTTAATTGAACAACTGATTATGAGTTACCTTCTAAACTAAAGAGGTAATTTGGAGTTACCTTTTTGAATTGAAGAGGTAGGTGGAGTAATTCATGCAATCAGAGATTTGATCAAGAGTTCTCTTTTTTGAACTAAAGAAAGGATTTAATTGAATATTTAATTCATTTTTGTAATTAAAGTATTCAACATGTGAGATGATTGAATTATTTTTGGATTTAGAATTGAATTATTGAATGAAATAATTTAATTAGAAGAATTAATTAATAAGTTGAAATATTTAAAATTAAACTTTAGGAAATTGAATTTAATTAATTAATTAATGAAGATTAATCAATTAAGGTTAATTGATTAAATAAAATTACTTATTTAATTAATTTTGGGGATATGATTAGATGATCTAGGGAATGAATTTAGAGGAAAATAGATGATTAATTAATGATTAAAAAACCATTAATTAATAGATGAAAATTGGTGTTTTAATGTAAGGTTGCAAGTATGTCCATTTTAGGGTGTCTACAACAATAAATCCAAGAAAAGTTTCCTATATTCAAGATCAACATCAACTCAGTCAAAATGTGCTATAGTGAACAAATTATCCCAAATAAAAGAAAGGGATACATGAAAAAATGATTTTGTGTTCTTACGGTACTAACAGTGCAATAAAGTCCAAAAAAAATTAAAGTAGCATAGTTAAGTAACATAACAGATGGAGTATGCCAAGGATACCATTTGGAATATGGCATTGATGGTGCTAGCATAGTAACAAAAATATAAATCTCATATCACAAAGTATACATGAATGAAATATCATGATGCAACTATAGTAAAAGCATTAAAAGAGGGCAGCAATCTCAATCAAAGGTTCAAAATCATTATGTTACTAAGTTGAATTGGCATGATCCGGTCAAAAAACATAGAGGAAAGGGAAAGTAGTAGTCAAAGAACATCATATTCATAATTGTATCATCCCAATATGTTGTACCATGTTCCATTACAAATCCCACATTATGTATGAAGCATCCTTTCGATCAAAAAACCCTATTGAAACATATCCAAAACCCTAGGAAATCCATCCTATCAATAATGATCTTGGGTATACCACCATTGCATCATAAAAAAGCCAGTATCATGAAAACTGTGACCAACAAATATAGCATTTAAAAAACTTGAAACATAACCCATGACACCTGGTTATTCTTCCATTATCGAAGGTTCTGCAGCTACTCATGACCATTCACCACCCTGAGCATCCATAACTTAAGGTGCAAACACCACTCTCGGCCAATCCAAAGACCTAGGCATATCGCTCAGCCAACCTGAAGACCCAAGCATATCGCTCGGCCAACCTAAAGACCCATGCACCTCACTCAACCAACCCAAAGCCAGATCCATGTTTGTCCTATAATTTTTTTTCAATATGGTCCATCGTACTTGTGTAGTCTGGTTATCTACAACATCTTCACCTAGCCAAAGGATTGAGCCTCAATCAGAGGGAAAATGTTCAATTCTAGAACTAGAATCAAGGGCAGTGTTTGTGTGTGTTCTTGCACTATGTTTTGTTCATGCAAATTATTGGAAACCCATGAATTCACATATGTTGCATTATCTAGCTCTAGTATGTCCAAGATGGTATTCACTTTGGAATGAATTCTAGATGCCACCACATCATCTAGCTCATGACCATGCATTTATAAGGTTGTTCATACATGCCAATATTTTTTCCTATCTAGGGCACATTTTATGTTGTCGTAGACAAGCATATAGGCATGATTTCTCTGAATGTAATATCTAGGGAAAAAACCCCCTAGAAGGCCTTATCCTTGACACAAACTACACTTCTTGAATATCATCTCATACTTGTCTAGCCAGACAAATTCTTTATCGATGACCTTGTGGTAGACAATATCTAGCAATGGTATAGCTTGGAGGATGTCCATGGCATTTGATAAAAAGATAGACAACACTTGAGATGGGAACAAGCATGTTTTTCCCCTGGGAGAAATAATTTCATCGCCAAGAAATTCCTTTACTGCTCCGTGAATTTGAATGTTGTGCAATGTAAACATGTGGTCTATCACTACATCATTAATGTGGGTGAAAATGGATTCCTCATTTGCTTCAACTTCTAACTAAATCCTATCATTCTAGGGCATGTATTCCTAGTGTAATTGTCCACATTCTCTACAAGTTAAGCAGGAAGAGGAAGCCATTTTTAGGAACATAGAAAAATATAATCAATCTAAACAAGTGATTTTAGAAGTTTTAGCATAGACTTTAATATCTTGGAAAATCCACGACCCGCACATGTTTAAATTATAATCATACTTCAATAGTGCCAACTAGAAGGCCATTTAATTTGATAATTAGTTTTGAGAATGTGATTAGATCACAAACCTTAGTGAACTAAATATGATATTTTGATTAAGTAAAAATATGTTTTGAAAGGACCCAAAACCTTTTACAAAGAGATAGGAGAATAAGAATTAAATTTCAAACCAAAATGTGCTACAACACCCAAGGATACATAGGCCCAAGGCCCCAAAATCAAAAAATAGAAAAAGACAGTAGAAAGAAAAAAGATAGCAACAGAAAAAGATAGCAAAAATAAAGCAGAACAACAGCTAGCTAGTTTTCATTAGTTCTTTAGCCTGGATGACTAGGAGGTCCATGTTTTCTGTAGACACCTTCATCTCCTCTAGTTTATCATCCTTCTTTCTAGTACTTGCACAAGTTCTTTTACCAGGCCCTGTGCTCTCTTTTACCTCCTTATTTTCCTTTGTTATTCTCCAATTTAGCAACCAAGATCTTAAAGTGGTTTGTAAAGGCTTTAAGAATATAGAAGGTCTTCTCACTAATTTTCTTCAAATTACTTTCCAACTTCTCCAACTTATTCTCGAAGCTAGTAATCCTGGCTTCATAGTTGATGTCCTTAGCTTCCTTGCCCAAATTATTCAGCTTCTCTTACATTTGAAGGATAGTGTCACCTAATTCCCTAAAGGTCTCCCCTTTGCGCACAACTTCCATCCAGTATTGAAAACAAGTATCCAGGGGCTTGTCTCCAAATTTCACCTTCCTTATCATATTGAAAATTTTGTCCTTCTCCTTAAGGTTATACTTAATTTTTTTAGTATCCTGAACAATATTTTCTAGAAAATGGCCAAAAGATAGAATACTCTCCTTTTGATTCTGATCAATCTAAACTTTGCCATTTTCTTTGTTGTTAATATCATCAAAAACTTGATTAGTATCCACATTCTCAATCTGGTTACCCAGAGGGGTGGTAACTTCTCCCATAATATCATTGATAACTTTGTTGGCCCCATCCATTTCATGTTGTACATTCTGGGTATCATCCATAGTTTCCTCACCTCTTCTCTCAGTCTCTTTTTTATTTTTATTTTCCTTCTTTTTCTTACACTTTCTAGGGCTTTCACTATTTTCATCCTCCTCATCTGAGGATATGAAAAAAATCTTTTTAGTTTTACCTCCTTTAATTAGCCTTCTTGATATCTTAATTCTTATCCTTATTTGAAGAGGTTTTTCTCTTTTTCCCCTTAGGGTTCATCTCCTCCTTATCAGTGTTTTCAACATCTAATTCAAACTCAGAATCAGACTCATCAACCTTCTTCTTATATTACTAATTTTCATTGAAGTACTTCCCTTCTGTTTACCTTTCTCTTTGGCATTGTCACCCAGGGTTAAATGCAAATGTGTGTCTTAATATGCAGTCCCATCCAAGCAATGCCACATCCTTGAAACTGAATATCACAGTGTGCACAAATGTAAATGTAGTACTTTGAAATGAGATTTGATGTCGTAAGCAAATCATCTGTTATAATTTAATTATTCAATTACAACTTGTTGAGGAGATAGAGGATATTTGAATATTAGTCATTAATTTTTGTTTGCCTCGGCCTCAACTAAGACCTTGAAATGTGTATTTTCCTTCATGAATTGGTGTGGTTTATAAGTGTTAATATGATTACCATCACAACCAAAATTTGACAGCAAGTCTTCACTTTTATTACCTTGATGGATATTATGTGATATGCTATAATTCATGAAGGATTATAGAAGTGCCCATACTTGTTTCAAGATGTAAGTCAGGTTCCAGTTTTGAATTGATTTGGTGATGCATGCATTAATGATGACTAATGAATCTCCCTCAATATGTATATTATGCAAACCACCTTGTTTTGCCAATGCCAGGCCTACTAGAAGAACTTGTGCTTCTGCCACATTGTTTGTCCCTGGGCTATTCGATGAAGCTTTAACTGTGATGAGGCTACCTAGCCAATCTCTAATGCAAACTCTAATTCTTGACATCCTTGGGTTTCCTCTCAAGGCCCCATAAAATTTTATCTTGGAAACATCCTTGCATGGGGGATGTCATTTAACATAAGCTCTATTCATAGTATGGATTAATCTCCAATTTGGAATTGTTCCAATTGAGATATGTGTATGTTCCTATTCTTTTGCAATCCCCCTCATCCCACACCAAAAAAAGTGATTTCACTTAATAACATATAGATTGGCCTTTATGATCTCTGATATAGAAAGTTCTAACTTATATGTTATAATGTTGATTGGGGTGATTGGTTTCCTTAAAATACTTTTATTGCGTTCCCACCAAATATCCCAAACAAGTGCAGAAGGAACACATTTCCATAAGAAAGATAAGGTTGATTTTGTGCATATAAGGAGTCATGTTTCAAACAGGTCCCATAATTTATTTGGTAGAGGAAATGAAATGTGCAACTTAATAATGACAAACATCCAAGATTGATTTGCAAATTCACAATTGAGAAGAAGATGGTCCATTGTTTCTAATTCTTTATCAGAGAGGACATATTTAAATGGTTCAGCAATCCCCAAATTGGAAAGTTTCACTAGTTAAGATCCTATTTGGAGATCTAGCCATGTAAAACACCCTGCCTTGGGAAGAAAAAAGTAATTCCAACAAAATAAATAGGCTCTACTCTTTAATTTTTTGTTCCTAAAATGTTGTAGTGCTATGTATCCTTCCTTAATTGTAAAATTTCCATCCTTAGAGGACACCCACATGATTTTGTCTACTTTATTTGACATATAAACACTATGTTGCTGGTAAATAGATAGTAAGAGGGAGGATTGTTGATCATTTATGGGTAGCAACATTCGTTCTTTCCATATTACCTTTCATGTGAAAATCTTTATAGCCAAGATATAGTCCAAAAGATTTAGGCCCCATATATTATGGTGATGTTCATTATTTCTACACTTTGATCCAGTTGAGGTAAGGGTGGAAGGCCATTCCATGAATATGTCCAGAATTTGACATTTAATCCATTATTTACTTCTCAAGGAATGTAGTTAGTAATTAGTTGTCTCGATTTGAGCATGAAGTTCCAAACCACTTAACCTTTAGGAGAATCTACCACACTAAAGATATGTGAGGAATCTTGGTCATCTAAGTACTTCTGTTGCATAATTTGACACCATTTTGTATAAGGCTTTATATACATCTTCCATATCAGTTTCCCTCCAAAAGCTTTGTTTATGTGAGTTAAATTTTGAAGACCAACTCCACCATATGACTTTTTATGAGCCATATTCTCTTAAGAAATAAGTGGTATTTTCTTATTTGTTGAAATGTTACCCTTCCATAAGAACTTTCTAATGAGTTTCTCAAATTGCTGAATAATAGATGTTGGGGCCTTAAGGACCGACATGTAATAGTTGGGAATAGCTGACAAAACTATTTTAATGAGCATGATTTTTGCTAATAGTGATAACCATCAACCTTTCCAAGGTGAAGTTTGTTCTTTAATTATATCAATCATAGTAGACCAAAATGATATTTTATTTTCCCCTACAAAAAAGGAATTCATAAATAGGTGGAAGGAAGTTGTTCAACCGAGAATCCTAGAATATTTGTGATTTTATTTGAGATGATTTCATTAGTGTTGAAGATGTATATTTTTGACTTATTTGCATTAATCTTCTGTCCTAAAACTGAGGTGTATAATTCCAAAGAGCCTTTTATATGTTTTGCTTCCTTGATGGAGGATTTACCAAGTAAAAAAGTATCATCTGCAAAGAAAGAATGGTTAACTGATAATGAGGTACTTGTAATTTGAGCCCCTTTCCACAATGCATTTTCATGATCTTGATTAATGCTTCTGCTAAAAGTGTCTGTCGTAATAATAAACAATATTAGTGAGGATCACCTTGTCTAACACCTTGAGTTGAAGGAAAGAAACCTACCATCTGTCCATTGATTAGTACTAAAAACCATGCCCCTAAAACACATGCTTTAATCTATTTACCCCATTTCTTATGAAATCCAAATTTGAGAAGGACTTTGAATAAGAATTCCCAATTGAATCGATCATAAGCCTTCATCATGTCTAATTTAACAACAAAGCTAGCTTTCTAGTTTGCATTAATAGAAAGAAGGACTTCATGTGCTACCAAAGCCTCCCTCCCTTGAATAAAGCCACTTTGTTCAAGAGATATAATTTAAGGCACGAAATCTTTCATTCTTAAATATATATCTTCAGTAATATTTTTGTGCACAATGTTGCATAGGGATATGGGCCTAAAATATGCAAATGTGTTTGGGACTCTAGTTTTGGGGATAATAGCTATGTTTTTTGTTTTGAAGCATTTGAGGATTGAGCAATTCCATCTAGATTCCTCCACACTTGCTAAGAGATCCATACATATAAACTCCCAGCATTATAGAAAAAAATTTGTTGTAAATCCATCTAGATCTGGTGCCTTTTCCGAAGGGAATGAGTATACAACTTTTCTAACTTCATCAAGAGAGAATAAGACTAATAATTCCTTTTTTTCTTCCTCAGACACTAACCTTGGAATACAACTCAAGATTTTATCTATATGGATATCAGAGGGAGGATCTAAAACATGAGGAAAATCCAGGTTCTTGAAGAATGTCTCCCCTTCTATTTGGATTCCTTGAGCATCTTCAATTAGGCATCCTATTTGACTATGATGAATTGAAAAGATGGCACTTGATACCTTTTGTTTCTTGGTTGATGTGTGGAAGTACTTAGTATTCTTGTTTTCTTCCTTTAGCCATAACTCCTGAGATTTATGTCTACAATAATCTTCTTCCCTAATGCAAATTTCTTTCCATTCACTTTGCAGATCTCTCTGTTTATTAAATATTTCAGTATCAAGGCCATTTTGAACAATATGGTGATTTATATCAGCAAGCAATTTACTGGCAATTTGTTTTCTCTCAAAATTTTTTTGAAAACCTTGATATTCTAGTCCTTTATCTACATTTTAACAAACTTTAGTATTTTTGGAAAGTTGATACATCTTGGTACCTCTGCAAAAAGGAGTTGTAGTCCACCACTATTTTAAGAGAGCACATAAAATGTGTATGTCTAAACCACATGCTTTCAAATTTAAAGGAGGAGCCAAATATTCTTTGGTGAGCTGCATGAGACCAATCAACATTGACTAGTAAGGGAAAGTAGTCTGATTCTGAAATTGGCATAAATTATCTCGTGAATGTAACTTGGAAAATTTTTCTAGTATTGAGGGATAAAAAACCTGTCTAACCTTTCAACAATTTTCAAGAAGCCTGATCTTCTATTTATCCATGTGAAAAGACCATTATTTTGAGTGACATCTAGAAGTTCATTGTTAGAGACAAAATTAGAGAAATATTGCATGATTCTGGGATGCATCCATATGCCACCTTTCTTGTCTGCATGTGATATAATTGCATTGAAATCATCGCCTATAATGAAACATTGGTTTTCTTATTGTTGAATGAGATTAGTCATCTTTGCCCACAAATTTCTCTTATCTAGAGTAGCTGATAGTCCATAGGCATTTAATAGTATGAAGGAAAATCAAAGAACACCATATTCATAAGTTGCCAATTGTTGTCTTGGTCTATGAGCTGACCTTGAATTGTGTTTGGATTCCACAAAGTAATAAGACCACCTAAGGATCCCATAACTTGCATATGGGTAGATTTCCATGTAGGCTATTTGTGAACCATTTTCTTAAATACTTCATTTGACAGTTTGGTTTCTTGCAGAATGAAGATAATTGCTCTAATAGAATCAATCTTGTGTTTGATTATGTGTCTTTTGTCAAAGGCATTCATTCCCCTGACATTCCATGAAGCAATATTCATTTTTGAAAAGGAGAACCCTTAGTCCTCCTTGTCACTCTTTTGGTGATAGTGAATGTTCCATCCAATGTGGATTGAATACCCACTGCTTCTTCCTTTATCTTTAGGCTCTTGGGATTCCTCTCCCTTGTTTTTGGCATTTTATTTTATGCATTTATCAAACATGGAGTATGTTCAATTGACAATGTTTGGGAGTAGTCAAAAGAATCTTCCAGAATAGATGTGGTCTTTTGGTCATGATTTTGGGATTCCTGAGTCATGGTATCATGTTCCTAAATATGTTGTAGATAATGAGAAGAGGAGCCATAATTTTGTAGTTTAGCTGGAAACTCAATCTAAACATTATCCTTGAGTTGTAGAAATATCATGTGTTGATTATCATGTTTGTCAAATCTGATCCCAGCTTGATTTATATTTGGATATGGTTTTTCCTTTTGAAAAACCAAAGGACAATGTGCTATCAGACTATCATCACCATTTTGTGACACAAGAATGACTTGTTCCTCTTCTAAAATTTCACTAATCATATTAGCATCTAGTGAGGTTAGCATGTCATTTTCCATATTTTGGATTTCCAAATATGAAGGTCTTGATCCTTTGTCAAGAGTATTAATATCTACCATATTAATAGGTGTATCATGGAAGACAAGATCATGCACTAGCTTATTTATGGAGGCAGATTGAGTATCCCCTGAGAGAAAAGGAGTGTTAGAGTATGTGTTCACCCTCACATTAGCTTCTGGTTGAAAGAGAAGCAGGACAAAGTTGAGAGTGGACATAAAATAGAGTACCCTGTACGAGCTGGTGGAACCCAAATTTGCAGATCAAATTTGCACATGAAAATAGTTGGTGGAAGTGTTCCTTATATTTATTATTTGAATTTTATCATTTTATTTCATTATTTATTCCTTTCATTTTACATTTTATACTAAAAAATATCCTAACTTCTACATTCATCTTATTAACTCATGCATTTATCTTATTAAATTTTCTATGTTTAAAATTTTACATTCCATGACCTGCAAAATTTTGAATTCATAAACTAGCCGTTGAAAGTATTTTCACAGGTTTTTTAAATGAGTTTTACCTCTTTACAGATCCTCTTAAAAAACTTGCCCTTTTTTTGAAGATCGACGACTGGAATTATCCCTCTATCAACAAGATGAATATCTTTAACCTTTAAGGGAATGCGCTTGGCTAACATGTGTCTCTGATCTTGGTTGAAAAAAGTTAAAGCAGGATTATACATCGAACAAGTTGAAATCCATCTGATGGTCGGCGTGTTTCCTTAAACAAAATATGCATGCTATCTATCTATTAAGGCATCATGCCTAAGTGACACGGGTCCTGGTCCCGCTGATGTATAAGGATAAGATGATGAGGATACAGGTGGCATCATTTGGTTTGTTGGGAAAGTTGACAGGGATACACATCAGTTTAAATGATAGATCTTTCAACGATTAACAGTTAGACAAGATCTATGGTTGGTGTGATGCCTTCAAGCCCAGATGCACATTTTTTATTCTTCAAGGCATTGTGAGATTATGATGCATGTCCTAGGCCTGTGGAAGTATGACAAAGAGGTGACAAGGATCCAGCTAGTGGAAACTAATTAGTCAATCAAAATGATAAGGATACACTTCATCTATGTAGTTGGTTAAAGTGTGAGAAACTAAAGTTTTGATCTTTTAGCACATGGGTGAAATTGATGGTGATGACTTAACTAGGCAATAAAGATGATCAGGTTTTGAATCCAAGCCATGGGTTCATCAACAATTAAATATTAGGCACGATCCAAAAATATCTACGGTTGGAGTGTTTCCTTAAAGACGAGATGCATGTGATATATTGATTAGGGCATCATGACATGCCGCCACATGTCCTAGTGCATTTAAAATCTAAGTGATGTAGGAGGAAGGATCTACAGTGGATGTTAAACATATCTACGATCAGCTTTCACTCACCATGAAAACTTGTAATTTTTTTATCTATCACGAGAGTGCACCTAATTGTCACATGTCCCAAACCCATTCAAGTCTAAGAAATGAGATAAAAATATCTACGGTTTGAATTTGATCTCATCCACAGCTAGCGTTCACTTGAAATTAAAAGGTTCAGGGTCTTTATCTAGCACGAGGGTGCAATTGGATGACATGTGTCCTGGGCCCACAAGATTAATTAGCGAAGTGAAAAGGATTTTAAAGAAGATCAATTGGTGGAATTCAGATTTGATCTATGGTCATCATTTAATCAAAATTAAAAGAAGAAAGTATTTTATCTGGAGCAAGAGCGTGATAGAGTGACACGTGTCTTGGATCCACTAGAATCTCGGAAATGAATAAAAGGGAATACTGTTAAAATATGATTAAATTTTATGGATATCAATGATAGGCGTAATTCCTTAAAGTGGATATGCACAAATTTTACTCTTCAAGGCATTATGCGATCTTGAAACCTATCCTCAACATTAAAAAGACAGAGTGCCTAGTGGCAGTGATGACTGGAATTTCATTTTTTCATTTTGTATTTTAATATTATTTTTATATCTCTTAGGGTTTGGTTTATTATTTGATACATCAACATCATTATATAGGGTTTTCAAAAGGTGGAAAAACATGAAATTATCTTCTGACAGAGTAATGCGACCATGATGAAATACAAGATGATTACCACATACAAAAATGCTTGGAGGATTCTTATAAAAAGGGAGGATACCACAAGATACTCGATGATGTCAACATGCCTATTTTCAATAAAGATGATATTCGACATGCTAGAGATGATATCCATTATCAAAAGCAGAGATACTTGATGAATACATTTGGTCAAAGTACTGTGATAATGCATTATCACTATTTGATAATCTGAAGATGAATCAATACAAATTTATTAAGAAATTATAGTTGAAACCTAATTGGTAGACAAAATATTATTAACAAGGATGATTCATCAATCCTTCAAATGTACTTAATGTTCAATTGTTGATCCTAGGATTAGGTATTAGTTATGAACATATGTGTTTATCTAAAGCTTGTTCGCATCCTTTGGAATTGATATAAATAAGGATCCCAAGATCAATACCAAGGGGATCATTAGGTTACTATAGTCAGATTGGATAGTTTGGATCAACAACTATAACATGAACTAAATTGTACCATTTTTTAAAAATCAATAAGATAAGTACACCTTTTTCTCTCATCTATGGGAATAGATATATTTTCATTTTCAATTAGTCTCTTAGATAAAATCTATAGATTTTCTTCAAAGTGATAGTTTGGTGTAGCATTCCTAATTCAGATTCATAGTTCTTATTATCATTTGGTATTTTCATCTTGTATGGTTAAATTCACTTGATTTTGGCCACAATCAATCGATGTGTCATTTGAAAATTGATTCAGTTGAGATAACTATGAATTAACTTAGGTTATATGCTCATTTTATAACACCTTTGAAGTGATATGCTTCTTGTAAACTATCTCTAAGGTTGTACAAAGGATTGAGATGATCTTGACTCTATTGCCCATGAGAAAATAAGGCACTGGTCTATATATATTGGATTATGGTCATTTAATTCATTGTTCATAGTTTTGTGAAACTCTATCCATCTGTACTTTTTGTTTCATATATATATAAACAATCTTTAAACATTTTGAATCATCTCAATTAGCATTTTATCACATATTTCTTTTCAGTTAAGGTTTTCTTTTAAATTATTTGCCACACTTGGAGGAAGAGAGTGTTGAAGTTTTCCTCACCTAATGTAAAAAGCCTTGAAACTTGAAGGATAAGTTTAAGGTGTAGGCCTACCAGCCTTGGTTCTGTAGAGCCAGAATTGTAGAAGGTTTAAACTTGGTTTGGTTAAAACCTTGTTAGTTGGCCAAATCACTTGGGTTTTCCATCATTGGATTGGAAAGTCCATAGGAAATCTAATCTGTTGATTTGAGCACCAACAGATTGGCAACTCTACTGGGGAGTTATCTATGAAAGACATCATTGAAGATTACCTAGAATCTCTGGTGATATATTTAAGACTCTACTGGGAGAATAGAACTCAGAAGACAGTAAGTATTTTCCTTCTGACAAGAAGGTGGCGATTCTATTTAATAAAGTGTTTTAGTGAGTGAATCTACTGAGGGAGAAGACTCAGAAGGAGATGGTGGATATTTTTTCCAAATGTCTCAACCATTTGAGAGAAAACCTTTTATTCCAGATGGCATCAGGCCATTGGATTTTATTAATATTGATTATAAACCTAATAAGTTACCTCCAAGGCTTTCACAATTTGCACCGAAGTTATATGGAGATGGAGATGAATTGGCACTACAACACTTGGATGCATTTTACATATTTATAGAAGATTATGAGATTTTCACAGAGGATCAGGTGATGAAGTTATTTTTAAGGATTTTAAAGGACTATGTGAGGGAAGCATATGAATTGTTACCTAAACAGAGTATATCATCGTGGAGGCAGTTTGAGAAATGGTTTCTTGATATATTTCATGATGCAAGTGAAGAAGATAACATGTGCTAAGAGAGTTTAGAAGACCAAAGTTGCAGCATGGAAGAGTATCCTATTCTATCTCCCCTTGATGCATTTTTTAGTTTGGAGAGATTTGAGGGGGAGTCTATACCACATTTGTTCAAAAGAATGGAAAGAATTTATAAGGAGATACCATCAGACATTAGGCCTCCACTCAAGGAATTCATAAGAAAATTTTGAGAGTTGGGAATCTTGCCAGATGACCCTGATTTGAACTTTCTTATGCATGCATTTGAAGAAGATGATGAAGATAGAGAAAAAGAGGCTTATGATTAGATTGAACAAGATGTAAATCTCAGTGATGAAGAAGAAAATATGTGTTATGAAAAAAACATGTGCTATGAATAGGAAGAAGATCCAAATTAGATTATGGAAGAAAAAACTTACATGCCTCCTTGTAATTCATATGGAGATGAAAATACATACATGATAGCTACAGAAAGAAGCCAAGATTACACCATAGATTCAATGCCTTGTTCATATTCTTCTTTCAAAAGATGTGCAGAAAATGGTAACTCTATCCATAGCTACGAATATCAAATAATTAGACATATATGTCGTGTTGCATTCATAGATGCAGATAATGAAGTGCATGATGAAAGCCTTCTTAGTACAGAAGAAATTTTAGCTTTGTTAGACATGGAATATCAAAAAAATGCTGAGAAGATTGGTCAATTTTTTTTCATCATGATAAGAAATTTGATGGATCAATATATATTTAGGGAGTACTAGATGAAGAAGATGATAACTTCCAAAAATCAGATACAGAAGATAAAATAGAAAAGCATGCAGCATATGAACAACATGAAGTTTCAAAAAATAATGTCAATAAAGATATTAGTCTTATTTATGAAACATTCAATGATCCTGTTGAAAACTCTCATGAAGGTGTGCGTGAATTTTCTATGTTCCTGAATCCAGTGTTTGAAGAGGAAGTAGAGAAAGATAAATCTATGCTCTCTATGTTCCTAAATCAATTATGTGAAGGAGATTTTTCTATACAATCAAATCTATCACCATCATGATAAAGGTAGCAAGTCTAATGATTATTTTGAAGTTGATAACACTCAAAATATACATTCAGAAGGTAAGATATCATTCATTTCATCCTATGATAGATATTTGTATCAGACTTGCGTAAATGTGATTAAACTAGCCAAGCATAATGATGAGAATATGTTGAAGAAAAGTCCTGAAGACTATCCAGATAATCAAGATATTGGCCTGGCTGATGAAGTACATGAAGACATTCAAAAAGATGATCCATCTAATAAAAGTGTGTATTATGATCAACATACACAAGAAGACACATGTAAGAATGATCACCAAATCTTGTCAAATCTATTATATAAGGAAAAAATAGAAAAGGATCATGCAAAATATTGTGATAAGTTTGTCAGAAATGATTTCTTTATATATTTAAATTTATTGTCTAAGATGGGTGAAGTATGTACAAACAACATGGTTTGTATACTAAATTTTGAAGATAAACGTTATGATATTGAAAGTATGATGTCATCAATAAAAGAATAGGCCAAAGAAATATGTGACGTTTCAAATCTTGAAACTATGGAGAATTTTGACAGAAACATAAATAAAAAAAAAATTCAGCCAGGTATGAAGAAAGATATGATCTTGAGATAATTTTATCTCATATGTTTGGAAGAAAATCAGTTGGTCAGAAGATGAAAGATGATGGAACAAATCATGGTGTCATGTTAAGAAGATTTAAAATGTTACATAAACAAAATAAAAAATTTCACAGAGGGAAATTGCAGTGTCCATTTTGGGGGGCCTGGGGCCACCCAATTTTGCTTTGCATCAAAATTAATAAGGATACATGGTTTGCTTCTCCAGAGATAATTGGGATCTTTCTGTGTCCAAGTATAAACACACATCGCTAGAAAGAGCCACTGGTGGAACCCAAATTTACAGATCAAATTTTCACATGAAAATAGTTGAGGGAAGTGTTCCTTATATTTATTATTTGAATTTTATCCTTTTATTTCATTATTTATTCCTTTTGTTTTATACTTTATACTGAAAAAAATCCTAACTTTTGTATTCATCTTATTAACTCATGCATTTATCCTATTAAATTTTCTATGTTTAAAATCTTACATTTTGTGGCCTGCAAATTATTGAATTCATAATCTAGCCGTTGAAAGTATTTTGGCAGGTTTTTTAAACGAGTTTTTCCTCTTTGCAGATCCGCATATAAAACTTGCCCTTTTTCCAAAGTTCGATGACTAGCATTATCCATCGATCTACAAGATGAAGATATTTAACCTTCAAGGGAATGTGCTTGGCTAACATGTGTCTCTGATCTTGGTTGATAAAAGTCAAAGAAGGATTATACATCAAACAAGTTGAAATCCATCTGATGGTCGGCATGTTTCCTTAAACACAAGATGCACGCCATCTATCTATTAAGGCATCATGCCTAAGTGACACATGTCCTGGGCCCGCCGATGTATAAGGATAAGATGACAGGGATAGAGGTGGTATCATTTGGTTTGTTGGAAAAGTTGAGAGGGATACACATCATTTTACATGACAGATCTTTCAACGGTTAACATTTTGACAGGATCTACGGTTGGCGTGATGCCTTAAAGCCTAGATGCACAGTTTTTAGTCTTCAAGGCATCGTGAGATTGTGACGCATGTCCTGGGCCCACGGAAGTATGACGACGAGTTGAAAAGGATCCAGATAGTGAAAACATATTGGTCAATCAGAAAGATAAGGATACACTTCATCTTTGTAGCCGGTTAAAGTGCGAGCAACTAAAGTTTTGATCTTTTAGCAGATGGGTGAAATCGATGGTGATGACTTAACTAGGAAATAAATATGATTGTGTTTTAAATCCAAGCCATGGGTTCATCAATGGTTAAATATCAGGCAGGATCCAAACATATCTATGGTCAACATGTTTCCTTAAAGACAATATTCATGTTATCTATCCATTAAGGTATCATGACATGTCACTACGTGTCATGGCCTATTGAAAGTCTAAGTGATGTAGGAGGAAGTATCTATGGAGGATGTTAAATAGATCTATGATCGACCTTCACTCACCATGAAAACTTGCAATTTTTTCATCTATCATGAGAGTGCGCCTGATCATCACGTGTCCCAGACCCATTAAAGTCTAAGAAATGAGATAAAATGATCTAGGGTTTGAATTATGATCTCATCCACAGCTAGTGTGCACTCAAAATGAAAAGATGCAGGGTCTTTATCTAGCATGAGGGTACGATTGGATGACACATGTCCTAGGCTCGCAAGATTAATCAGCAAAGTGAAAAATATTTTAAAGAAGATCAAATGGTGGAATTCATATTTGATCTATGGTCAACCCTTAATCAAAATGAAAAGAAGCAAGTATTTTAGCTAGTGTGAGAGTGCAAAAAAGAGACACACATCCCAGATCCACTAGAATCTCAGCAATAAAGAAAAGGGAATACTATTAAACTCTGATTAAATTTTATGGATATCAATGATAGGAGTAATGCCTTAAAGCGAAGATGCATGAATTTTACTCTTCAAGGCATTACATGATCTTGACACGTATCCTCAACAGTAAAAAGATAGAGTGCCTGAGTGGCAGTGATGACTGGGATTTCCTTTTTTCATTTTGTATTTTAATATTATGTGTATATCTCTTAGGGTTTGGTTTATTATTTGATATGTCGACATCATTGTGAAAGGTTTTCAAAAGGTGGCAAAAAATGAAACTATCTGCTAATAGAGTAATGCAACCATGATGAAATACAGGATGATTAGCATATACAAACATGCTTGGAGGATTCCTATAAAGAGGGAGGATACCAAAATATAGTTGACAATGTCGACATGCCTGTTTTCAATAAAGTTGATATTCGACATGCGAGAGACGATATCCATTATCAAAAGTAGAGATACTTGATGAATACTTTTGGTCAAAGTACTGTGATAATGCATTATCACTATTTGATAATCTAAAGATGAATCAATAAAAATTTATTAAGAAATTATAGTTGAAACCTAATTGGTTGACAAAATATTCTTAACAAGGATGATTAGTCAATCCTTCAAATGTACTTAATGTTCAGCTGTTGGTCCTAGGATTATGTATTAGTTATGAACAGATGTGTTGATCTAAAAATTTTTTGCATCCTTTCATGAATAGAGGCCTTTTCTATTAATATAAAAAAAAGAGTACAATATTCACAAAAAAGAACCGGGGGATAGAAAATCACCCCGCGAAGAGTCACACAGCATCATGTCAGAATCAAACAACTATTCATCAAAAAATCATATAAAGGAAGCCCTCAAGCTGCAAGTGTAGTAGCAGAAGAGGGAGGCAAATATTTATCATTGGGATTACCCCAAACATTGGGCCCAAGGGTCTATTTGAGGAGCAACCACCAATCATCTGTATATTTTTCTTCATTCTCCATTTCTCCTTCCTCTCGCCTGGGAGAGATAGCCAGAGCCAAGGAAGGGATTTTTTTAGAAGTGGTAGGAGGCCACATAGGAACATTGGCCATTGGCCAAGTAGTAGTAGAAACAAGCAGAGGAGGCCAGCCAAGCCGAGGTCCTCCTAGCAAGAGGAGAGGAAGAGCGGCGACGCCAAGAGCATGACATTCTGGAGTGCCTAGCCGAGGAACTCTGGCTATGACACCATCCCTAGGGTGGCGTGCGGTCAGCTAAGAGGGAATCTAGTAGCACTTGAGCCATAGTACATAGGGAACTACCCCAATGCTGAAGTAGCTCCTGCAAGTGGGAAACCTCAAGGGCCACCTTGTCATCTTGTACTTGAATCTACATCATGACATTATTACATAAAGATGCCTTAGCATAAAGAGAAACATTGATATCCAGAAATTTGTGAGTAAAAATAACAGCATTACGATCTTTCCATAGAGAAAAAAAAATCTCCATCCTGAAAGCATGCCAAATCTGGGTATACTGGAAAGGCATTCTGGGAGAATCACCAAGGAGAGTTGTATGCCAAGAGAAGGGCTTAGGCCGGAATGGCATAAAAAAGCTATGAATCCATCTACAATAATTATGGGCCCTTCAACAAAACCAAAAAATATGCACAATGGTTTCAGAGTGCCCACAAAATGGGCATTTGGGATCAAGCGCACCTAGGTGTCAGAGCCGAGCTCCCAAAGGAAAACCCTGATAAAGCAGACACCAAGCAAAGTGAGAAATTCTAGGTGTAGTAATAGCATCCCAGATAGTGCAAAAATGCCAGCTCGAGGTTTTTTGAGAAGAAGAAAGATGCCAATGATAATTGAGAGAATTCAAAGTTTATTCCAAGATCAATACCAAGGGGATCATTATTATGGTTATTATAGTCATATTAGATAGTTTGGATGAACAACTGTAACATGAACTAGATTGTACCATTTTTCAAAAATCAATAAGATAAGTACACCTTTTTCTCTCATCTATGGTAATAGATATCTTTTCATTTTCAATTATTCCCTTAGATAAAATCTATAGATTTTCTTCAAAGTGATAGTTTTGTATAGCATTCCTTATTCAGATTCATAGTTCTTATTATCAATTGGTATTTTCATCTTGTATGGTTAAATTCAATTGATTGTGGCCACGATCAATCAGTGTGTCATTTGAAAATTGATTCAGTTGAGATAAATATGAATTAACTTAGGTTATATTCTCATTTAATAACACCTTTGAAGTGATACATTTCTTGTAACTGTCTCTAAGGTTGTACAAAGGATTGGGATGATCTTGACTTTATTTCCCATGATAAAATAAGGCACTGGTCTATATATATTAGATTATGGTCATTTAATTCATTTTTCACAGATTTGTAAAACTCTATCTATCTATACTTTTTATTTCATATATATACAAACACTCTTTAAAAAAATTTGAAGAATCTCAGTTAGCATTTTATCACATATTGCTTTTTCAGTTAAGGTTTTCTTTCAATTACTTTTCCACACTTGGAGGAAGAGAGTGTTGAATTTTTCCTCATCTACTATAAAAATCCTTGGAACTTGAAGGATAAGTTTAAGGTGTAGGCCTACCAGCCCTTGTTCTATAGAGCCAGAATTGCAAAATTTTTAAACTTGATTTGGTTAACACCTTGTTAGTTGGCCAAATCACTTGGGTTTCCCATCATTGGATTGGAAAGTCCATAGGAAATCCAATCTATTGATTTAACCACCAACACAAGAAATAATAAATAGCTCTAAGATGGAGATTTAGATCAAAGAATCATACTATAGATGTATGTCCATAGTTAGGAGAGTCTGGTTTTCAAATGTCAGTTTTGTCCCCTATTTCCTGATAAATTGCTAAACATATGCTTGGATCTAAAGTATGATCCTTACAAACATGAACCCATGGTTGATCTAGCACTTGATACTGTGTGTTCAAATTCCCAATCTGATGTTGGAAGCTATGAATAATCGATTCCTCCTAAAGCACAATATACTGAATCCAGTTTCCCCATTTTGGCTTGATGCTAATTGAATTTGGTGGAGTTTTAGAGGAGTCAATGAGAAGAAAACCCATAACCACTCGAGATGGAAACTCAAAAGGAAGAAGTTCATGTCTAATGAAGATTCTAACTTGATTCACAAAAATTTATACAAATATCCAAGTCTCTGTATTCTAGTGGTTAAGAAGGGAAGGCAATCCAGTGAGGGAAGAAACAACATTGTTTAAGCTCTGGCTTAAAATTAGGAAGCCATGGAATAGTAAACAAAGCAGAGCCATTACAAAACCATCATTTAAATTTGTGTATAGATTCTCTATATTATTTTGAATCAAACCATGCTATAAAATAATTTGAGAGAGGGTCCACCCCAAAAATCTCTTTTAATCCTACCCAGTTTTCTTTTGCCCAGTAGGAAATAGTATCAATAGAAATAGTAGGTTTAAAGATCTTACTAATAATAGTTTTCTATTGAAGGAGAGATATATGTGATTGTAAAATTTTCTCTGACAAAGTAATCAAAGGAATATCAGCTTTTTGGGAGTTAGTATGCTCCCGCTCTGGCCTTGGATACCACTTCTTCTTCCAAACCAAGGATGAGTTTTTTTTATTTAAGTGGGATCTTGGATCCTATAGGCTTGAGAGAATAGCTGTAGTGGTAGTATCATTTGGATTACTATAATCATTCACCTCCTTGGGAAGATTGGGAGAAATGGGTGGTGTCCCATGACAGATATAAAAAATGGGCGACTTACGTTGAGAGAGTAACTTAGCATGATGGTTTCTATGCACCTACCCTTGCTTTTGATGTAGATATTGATTCTTATGCTTGAAATTCTTTGCGCAAGGTTGGTGCAAATTTTCCCACCTAAACCCAAATTTAAATTCTTTTTTCGCCCACACATGGCTTTATGGGGGAAAATGTAACTAGTCAGTTTGCATCTCTAGGCATGGTAGATCCTGAGATTTTGTGGACTTCCCAACTTTTGAAGAATTGATACCCTAAAATCACACGTGAGGAACCAACTTTGGAGGATATGAAAGTGGCATGTTTTTCATGGTGCATTTACCTATATTTTCCTTATCCAAACTTAGTGGATTGTGAATCTTCTTACTATGTGTGTGGGCGGACTGAGAATGTAGCTTACGTGAGATAGTGATCCTAGGATTGAAAAAAAAGGTTTATCTGGTTGTACTATTTCTTTACCTACAAATATTTGGTGAAGAGGTTTAGCACTTGGCAGATCCTTCTATTTTTCTTGAATAGGTATATTCTTTTTAGCAAAAAGGCAAGCCTGGAGATGACGATTCCACTTCCCTGTACTTGTTTCATCTTGTACAATCAAAGCAATACTAAATATCTATAGAAAATCCTTCCCAATGACTGTAGAATATCGAACCCCTTGCTAGACCTGCAACTCACCTTGAGAACCCATCCCATTTTTTATCTTCCCATGTAGTTTTCGTTATAATATTGAATATGATCTCCACTAACTATTTTTCTAAAAGTTTGTAGAAGATAATTGTGGTTTTCAAAATGCTCCTCCTAGTAGACAAAGTCAATTCATCTGATCCATTTAATATGAAAAAAGAGATGATGCAACTGGTCAAATAATTTATATAAAAGGAATATGTGAAACATTTTCTGATTTAGCTCTTTTCCTTTTGAAAAATGAAGACATTGATGTGGAAAAGATAGTAAATTCAAAGAGTTACAATATATAAGGAATGAAACAAAATTTTGGAAAGAATCCAAAAGGTTAGAATATGTTGAAGAGGAGATAACTATTGGAGCATTTATGGAGAAATTAAAAAAATTGATTCAACTCTATGTTCATCACGCTTTTTCTGCAAAGTGGCAAGAACAACAATTCCAAATACTGAGAGACAATTTACCAATTGGAACTATTCTATTGGTTGTTGATTTTGCAGAAAACTATTCCTGTGTTCATCAAAAGGCCATTCAATCATAATACTATTTTGCAAAGTAGATTACTATTATGGTACAAGTGTGTTATCGACATGCACAATTATATTTGGATGGTGTTCAAAGCACATTTGAAGCATGAGTCATCAAGAAAGAATGTCACTTTTATATAAATGGTGATAAAGAGCATAATATTCATTATATAGAACATTGCTTCAAGAAGTTTTTTACAAATTTGAAAGAAACGGGCATAAAAATGATAAACATTATGTTTGGTTAGATGGATGTGTGACACAATTCAAATCATCTAGAACATTTTATGTAGTATGCAGATATCATCATAATGAAAACATACCACATGTATGGAGTTTATTTGAGAGTGGACATGGAAAAAGGTGAACATTATGGTGCTGGAGCTTGCATCAAACGTGCTCTATGGAAGTATCAAATGAATTATCGGGGAGTTCATATAAAATTTGCACATGATGTTGATGAATGGTGTAAGACACATTTTGCAACAAAAAAGGCTGGAAAATCATTAAGAATGAGTCAAGTGGTACTACATACAGTATTTTGGGAGATAACAGGTATGCAAGTGTCTAAATTATAAATGTGATATATATATATATATATATTCTTATTTAAATTTTACATCCTTAATCTAGAAAGATCTAGATAGTTGACATTGAGAACCACATGGATCTCAGCATATAACTACTCTGCAAAATATAAAGGAATCTTGTTTTTATTAGGATAACAACCATGTATTTCAAGGAATCATGGGTATATCCTTGAAGCTATCTCAATAATTACGCATTGTGTAACCTGATATCCCCTCACCTTGACCTTCTCCTCATAATATGGGAAGACCTCTCATTTGATGATATCCTTAGAGATATGGCTTTGGATCATCTCTAAGGATACATCGCCTGAGATCTCGGCTCTCAACTCTCGCAAAATATCCTCTATAACCTATGATGTAAATAAATTATAATATCTCATTCGTGCAGTCATTTCCTCGAGACTCCTTAGTATAGTGGTACATATATATCTATATAGACCCTCCTGAGATATACTAATCGAATCTCACAATCGACCCATCTCTGTGGTAGCAAACTAAAATATGGTAGAAATATATGGAACATGAGGCACATATAGTGTATCACCTTGAGGTACATCATTGTGATCATGTGTGACCATGTACGGGTAACATGTGTCACTATTACAAAAATAACAATATATGACCAAATAAACTACCAAAAATTATAGATAAATGACCAAATTTGGTCACTTGATCAATGGTAGTTTATTGTCGGTCATTTATCTCGCGACCAAATTTATGACTAAACTTTTTTAGTCATTTATTTGGTCATTTATTTAGTCATGTATTTGGTTATTTATTTAGTTGTTTATTTGGTCATTGATTTAGTCATTTGTTTGGTCATTTATTTGATCATTGATTTAGTTATTTATTTGGTCACATAAATTTAGTCGCGAGATAAATGACCGACAATAAATTTAGTCACTTGATCAATGGTAGTTTATTTCTGGTCATTTATCTTGCGACCAAATTTATGACTAAACTATTTTAGTCATTTATTTGGTCATTTATTTAGTCATGTATTTGGTCGTTTATTTGATTGTTTATTTGGTCATTGATTTAGTCATTTATTTGGTCATTTATTTGGTCATTTATTTGATGATTGATTTGGTCATTGAATTAGTCATTTATTTAGTCATTTATTTGGTCATTTATTTAGTCATTTATTTGGTCATTGAATTAGTCATTTATTTAGTCATATTATGGCACAATGGAATCACACCACCATCCTCCTACTTATAAATTAGGTACTCTTTCATTGAGCTGGTACCCTTTAAAGAATAATCATATAATTTCAACAAAAGAGTGTGTTTATTGATCTCGTTAATAAAATTGTATTTCATAGATTGTCTTCCGACTGAGAATACCTTGAACTGATTGAGAAACCTTTTCAATAATTATGGGCTAAAAGTCTACCCAGAATACTTATTATTAAATGCAAGCAACTTTCTAAGAATAGTTCCTATACATGATGTCATTAGCTTTCACCAACTATAGATGTCATTGTCAATTCTGAAAAACACTTTTGAAACATTGAAAACCAAATTCAAATGGATTCTATTTATAATTAAAATATTCCCATCTTGTTTGTAAAGCATGAAATAACATATAACAGTGAGATAACATACAAGAGAACCCATACACAATGACTGCAACAAGAAAGTCACCTAGGAGAAACCCTTCAATGGGTCAACACTCTAGCAATAGTGAACAAGTGCTCCTTGTTCCACTATCATAATCAAATTACAAGGGTGTTACAATGCTCCTAAGGCTTTCAAGTGTCATAACAATGTCTAAAACTGTAACGCCCCGCCAGGAAACCCGAGAGGACAATACATAAAATATCTATAAGATGCAAGTAATATTTTTTTTTTTTTAACTAGAATAATATTCATCATTGTACTTCATATCTCTAAAATAAAATAAAAATAATTTTCTATAACTTGAATGTAAGATTTATTCAACTTAAGTCCTCACAGGTTCCCTAACGTCGCTACTAAAGCAACATTATCTAAACTATTTACATGCATAAGATATCCATTTAATTATGAGCTTAAAAGATCTAGGACTACCCATTCCATTATCCACTACTTGAAATTTAGATTACATCAATACTTCAAGATTCTTTATAGGAGATTACAATTACATGAATAAAAATACATAAGTACCTCTCAACATAATAAAATATCCAATAGGAATTCTTCAACTGCAGATCTGGAAAGGATCATGTGCTAGGAGCATCCAAAGAACCATGAAAAATACCTTGATATAAATATTAACCACCCAACCATGTGGGACCAATAGGCCCACTCCCCCGAGCTAGGAGATAGAACTAAAGGCCCATGCAAGAGGTAACAACTAGAACATTCCTAAGGTGGTGATAACTTTTCCCCAAATTCAATACACAAAAAAGAAAGCCAGGAAGACCACAAGGACTACCAAAGGCATGATAAAAATTAGTAGAAAATCTAAGCTACAAGCTAGGTGAGTGTCATCGCATAGCCCTCACCCCTTGGGTTGTCCTGGTACTAGCCACTCTGGGCCCCAGCACCGAAGTAGGCACATGCAGAATCGAATATCTTTCGTACCGACAAGCACCATTCAATCGTACCTACGCATAGGTACATTCTCCCACTCCCATCCATAGCCTTTACTAGCACTAATGGCATGGGCGAGACATAGATTAATATTTTTAGTGTTTGAATCCATTCCCATAAGTTTAATTAAATTTTCACTTGTTAAATAACTCTTCAGTCGGTTATCCTGGTTCTAGCCACTTAGGGCCCCGACCCCGCACTGAGAGCCCCGACCCCGCACTGAGAACCACTCACCTAGTGTACTTAGGTTACCTAACCTACATAAAAGTATAATAATAAAATAATAGATCCATTATATAGTATACAAGATTTCATATCAATATCATAACAACAATTGATTGAGTTTAGGAAAACATATGTTGTCCCTAGTCCACTGGACAACCCTAAACCCTGATATGACATTCAGAATCTTTCTAAAACATAAGAATAAATCAGAGTGATATTATAAATATATTAAGAATAAACATAGATCCAAACCAACAAATAAAAATCCTAATAGTCTCTGGTAACCATACAACACCCTAAAACTTGGTAATGTTCTTAAACTGATATATTCCCAAAAAGGGATTAAATGCAAAGAATAGCAATCATTGAACAATTGCCAATATCTTTCTCAAAACAAATAATAAAACCAATCGCTTCAATGGGGATTTAGGTAACATCATTATAAACTCTTCATTTCATTTTTTTGATGATCCAACAGTGGGAAAGAGAGTTATGACTTCTGGTTTAAAGCCAAAAACTCTGGTTAGGGTTCAGACCTGCCTTCACTAAAATAATTGTAATTATCACAAAACATAATAAAAATGACCCAAACCAAATGAAAATAAAATATAATACATTGGAGTATATATGATATCAAATTTAGACTTTTATATTATCATTAAAGTCTGTATCATACGAATACATTTGAAAGAAAAATTGGAATAAAGAAATCACAGGTATAGTCTGCCAAAATGTCAATAATAAGGGATTAATTAGACCCTAAAAACAAACTCAGAGAGATACCCATTTCAGATCTGAAAATTTTACTTCTAGAAAACAAATTTATAAAAACCCTAAATGTAATTTATATTATTATAATCATAGATCTTCAAAAATGGGTTGCTAAAAACCCTAGGAAAACACATGATAATTTTCACAAACAAAAACTCCAAACTTTTAAATAAATATAGGAATGAAAATTATAGATATAATACATCATTAAAATATGTAAATAGATCCATATTTTATCATATTATTTAATCAACAATAAATTCAATCCATACCTCAAATCCTACAAAGATTCAACCAAAAAAGACAAAAGAGGAAGACAAATCCAAATTTGAGATGCAACCTTCAAGCCCTATCCACTTTTAGAAAT
Source organism: Thuja plicata (assembly GCA_018584345.1). Lineage (NCBI taxonomy): Eukaryota > Viridiplantae > Streptophyta > Pinopsida > Cupressales > Cupressaceae > Thuja > Thuja plicata. The sequence goes on from MU227366.1 coordinate 5,848,685, forward strand.
CGCCATGAAATAAATCACCAATCCACAGAAATTAATCCCTCTCTCAACTATTGAAACACTCACAAAAATTTCTCTCTCCCAAAAGAAAAGATAACCCTAATTCATAAAGAAATATGCTTACAAACTCTCCCTCACATCTCCTAAGTTTTTCTCCAAAATCTCCATGAAAGAAAAGTCATCCTCCC
>MU227366.1:5894376-5923666 GCA_018584345.1 Thuja plicata
TGGTCATTTTACCCGATGACCAATTTGGTCATTTATTTAGTCATTTTACCCGATGACCAAATTGGTCATTTATTTAGTCATTTTAGTAGTGATTTTACCCGATGACCAAATTGGTCATTTATTTAGTTATTTATATTTGTGAATTACAAAAAATGGGTAGAATATGATCAGTTTTAGTCACGTGACTAAAAATTTTAGTCACGTGGCTAAAAGTTTTAGTCACTTGGTCATTTATTGCCCAAATTCTACTAGTGTGTTAAATGTTAAAAATTAAGTACATTACATGTGCATGTAAAATGGAAACCAATTTGATATAAAACCATGTCATTAACTATAAACTAATATTAAAATCTAGAATTATACATGTACAACTCTAAAATTAATATGAAAATTATAATGTAACTATATGGTAAATGAATATAGAAATGCAAATCTCATATGATGATGAAAATGAAAAAGAAACTATATACATATAAGGAGTATGATAATGACGATCTAACCATATGTTAATAAAATTAAACACAATTAATATTATAGTACAACTAAATGCAATTAATATGATAATGTGAGTAGAGAGAGAGTCTTAAGAGGATTAAGAGGGAGTTAAGGAAATAAGGAGGAGGAGGAGAGAGAGAGAGAGAGAGAGAGAGAAAAAAAAGGTTCTTAAGGGGGGAGAGAGTTAAGAAAATAAGAAGGGGATTGNGAGAGAGAGAGAGAGAGAGAGAGAGAGAGAGAGAGAGAGAGAGAGGATTAAGATGGAGTTAAGGAGTCAAGATGTAATGTGCCCATTTCTAGAAAATAATTTAATAATAAATCATAAAAATAAATAAAGAAACAAGTAATCTAATAATGAATAAATAGTAATAATATTAGATATTAATATGAACAATCAATAATTAATATTATTTCTTATTAATAGTAATATACTAGTATATAAAAGAGATATAATAATTAATAAATAAACTAAAATATCTAATAAACAATTATAATGTGAATATATATATATATACATATATATATACATATCTATATGTATATATATAGATATATGTATATATATATATAATAAGGCATTCTCTATTGATTTAAAATATTAAAATACATATTCACAAAAAAAGTCAAGGGAAACGAGATCACCCCGCAAGAGTCACACGACCAGAGGTCGGAAGGAAAAATAAATATTTATAAAAAAAACCACCTTAGGCATCCAAAGGAGTACCGACTGAGGGAGGTGGGTCGTAACTTTCATCTTTTTTACCCCAACCGTCATTGGGGTCTTTAGGTGGGTCAGGCATAGACCACCCATCATCAGCATTATCATTATCTTTTTATTTTTCCTCCTCAGTCCTGGGAGGTGATGTTAGTAATTTTTCTTGTAGAATCTCAATATAGAAATTATTCTTGACTCTTAGATTCCCAATTCTTTATTTATACAAGTAAAATTCTAATTGATGAGGATTAATCCCTCTTCTTCTTTGAGCTCCACAGACTCAGGCGGGTGTACCTTTTATAGTTTACTGCTTCTGAGTAATCTTTAATAGTGGATCAAGGGTTACATTGATTTGTCTCTTACCTTTTACTACAAAAACTAATAACACATCTTACAAATGAATATGATAAATTTAATGTAGAGCTTAACAAGCCAAACCAAAAACTTGGCAAGAGAAAATAACAGTGAAAAAAGGATTCTCATCTTTCTTCTTTTTAGAGTTCTAGACTCAGGAAAGCTAACCTAATGATTCTCTCTTCAAGGAATCAATAAAATGAGCTGTATCCTTCAATAAAATTGGTAAACATGAATGTTCTTAATAATAGGAAAGCAAAATATTATTTAGATTTAATATTGATGATGATAACTACTTATCAAAACCTAGACCAGTGCCCGATCTCGGGCAAAAAGTCAATTGAGATATACATTCACAGAAATTAATTAATTGGAACACATATGAAACTCAGATGGAGTGCCTTAAAACCCACCTTCTCATTCCCACACCCATGTATCAAATTCTTACACTAATATCTAGCCCTCTGGAACTACTTATAAGATTTACTCCCTCCTTGCAAGAAACTTACAAATAATCGCACAATTACCTTATAACCAGTACATTTAAAATGCCTTATAGATTAAACATACAAGAGCATAAACATAAACACAAGAAAAAATCATTGATTTGAAATAGGAAACTGCACTATATTTTATTGATATACTTCTTCTTCAATACATTCAGAGAGACAAAAAGCTTGAAAATAGACCAAATTTAGAAGTATGCCTCGCAGTTCTTAATTCATCATCCTTTACAATATCTTACAACTTTCTATATAGAGAGAACACTAGCCATCCTAGAATCCTTAGAGAGAAAGGATGCAACAATATTTGGATAGATAAGCTAAACCTAAAAAGTACTAAAAGCTAAAATTACAGTTACATATTCAGTCGATGGAGAAAGACACTTGAGTAACTGATTTGAAATGATTACAAATCCTTGGCAGTTGGCACCTTTGTCCGCATATATTCTAGGTAACCTCTTGAAGTTTTTGTGAGATGTAGTGACTACCAATATAGGCTAACTTACACTATTCTTGTTGATGATTACCCTCCATGTGCTCATTGATCAGGTTTCAGGTGCCATGTGTCATTCTACTCCTCATCCATCACATCCAGATCAATAGTTGTTGGCTTCTTCTTTTTGGGCTTGGTGATGGTGTCCCATTGTGTAACTTCATCCTCCAAAGTCCAGTTAAAAATTTGTATTCTTTGTAATTTTACTTTTTGTCTCTCCCATCTAGCATCAATTATGACCTTGATATCTATAACAAACTTCATGAAGTTTGCTTCCTCTTTGAATGCTTCATCCAAGGCTTTGTTGAATGTGCCCATATCCAGAACACTATATTCTGTTAAGAATGCCTCTTTACTAAGAAGTAGAGTATCAAACACATTTATCCATTCTTCTACTGACTTTATCTTATCATCTTCTCCCTTGACTCAAGGAATAAATCTGTTGAAGTTTGGACCAAACATACTGACCCTTGCCTATATTTGATTAGCTTTGCCTTTGAAGAAAGACAATGTTGTTCCAATTTGTTCAATCATCTCTCCCACTTGACAAACAATCTCTTGGAGATCTGTCCTATGTGGCTGCAAGGATTCAAGTCTTTCAAACATTGATCCCCTGCTTAACCAAGTGCCAAAGTATGGATCCAAGGTTGCAATGTGGCTTTTGACCTATGTCTCTAGGCCAGGTACCTTACTATAAGCCTTGCATACTATGTCTACTTTTCCCTTCAAGACATCTATCATGTGCTGCAAAATGTTCAATAGGGAATTTAATGCCACTTCATGTTGATCTAGGCCTGGCCGCCATGTTTCTTGAGGAAAGTCCTCTGTATTCTTTGTTTGAGAATACACAACTTCTTTGGGTGGAGTAGGGATAAATTTTGGAGCCTCTTCTAACTTCTTATTTAACACCTCCACTTTCCCTTGTAGTGACTTGATCTGAATCAAGCATCTTTCCCTGTCCTTTATGACAACAAAAAACTCATAAAATAGCTTTGTATATCTTATAGAGATTTTCTATGTCTTTTCTTGATTCAAGTGGGCGAAGTGGGTAACTGCTTGGGATATCTCTAGGTCAGTAGTATTATACACTGCTTAGATGATCTTATCCCCATCCATTTTCTCTTCTACACTAATCAAGGAAGGATTTTATGTCCTTGGTTCCAGAGACCACATGGATAATGTCTAAGATCTGGGATCATATCCACATCTCCTCATCATTTCCCCAATTTGTCTCTCAAAAGACAAATTAGCATTTGGTTACTTTCTGATTTGATCAATAATGAAAGCAGAGGTTAAATCCCACCCAGGGACAAGGAGCATCCCACTAGATTTGACTAGTTGTCTTTCTTCCTTATGGGTTATTATTTCATTCTTAGGGTCATAAGCTATCAATGCTTGTAGGGCCTCACTTTGAACTGTTTCTCCCCCTATCAACTGCAATTGTGCCCCTACCTCTTGTTGCTTCCTCCAAATCATGAAGTTCTTGAATTCTTCTATCTTGATGAAAGCATCATCACTGAGGAACTCTTCTTGGTGGAGATCTCTCTCATCTTTACATAGCTGAAGGGGTAATTCTACTTCTCCTTGTATTTATTTTTCCAATTTATTCCCTTCTCTAATATTATTTCTAAGCTGGTGGTGATACTGCATGTCACTACTAATTAGGGAACTTACTTTATCCCTCTTCTTTCCCTGAGTTACTGCTTGAGATGGCTTTCCTTTTTCTACTCTTTGTTTCTTCTTTGGGGGTTCATTAGTTACCTTAGTGTCAGGAACCTCAGTAAGATCCACTTCCATTCTCTTCTCTATTGTAGGTGGATGATCCATGGGAGAAGGGCTATGTATTGGGTATCCTCCTTCACTATCCTCTTCATATTCAGAGGATGAGTTCTTCTTGAGACATCTTTTCTTGTCTTTATTCAATCCTTCAAGTTGATTTTATAAAGTGTTATAAGACTCAATCATCTTTGTGAGTCTCTACAAATAAGGCACTCTAGGGAAAAAACCTCCAAATGGAATCCATGCCTTCTTCATCTATTGCTCCAAGCCTATCAAATCTTGATATTTCTCATCTCTTCTTGCTGCTTCTTCATCCTCCAAGTTATTCCTCATGAGGTCTTCCTCAACACATTCTTCATGCACTCTGATAGCAATTATGCTTGGGATTAGAAGATTCTTTGCACTCTTAATAAGACCTTCTAGGTCTAGATACCTGTACAAGGCCATGCTCATTCTATACTGACCCAACCACTTATTTACTGCATCCATGGCTCTCTTCCCAAATGTGAAGTTGGCGACTTTGAATTTCCTAGGAGTGAATGTGCCTTTTCTATGAGTAGCTAGGTGCACTTTATCTATCCACATCAGTTTCTAGATGAATTCTATCAAGGAAACTATTGGCGGTACATACTTAGGAAGTATGTGTGGGGGCTAGGAGCATCCATAAACCTTGATTATAGTGAAATTCTTCTCACAGTAAAACTCACCCAAATTATGATCTCCTTGCCATTTTTCTACAAATTGGCAAGGCCTCAGAAGTTGAAGTTCTTTGAATGGTAGCCTAGTTACATTTAGGCCCAATAATTATAGAAGTGGATATACTATCTAGTTCTTAAAGCCACAGAACTCATTCTCATTAGAAGTATAATTCCAAACCCTAGTCCATAACTATACGAGGTTTGGTTGGCCTTATAATTGAGTTCTTGGTCTTATAAATTTTATGTTCATGTTGTCAATATTGAAATATAGTATCAAATGCATTAGAAGAGAATAATGCATGAACTTAGGTTTAACCTTCTTCTAAATGCTGATCAGGCCCTCATGCATTTTGTCTATGTGGTACAAGAGCACCAAGGATCAACATGAAGGCTATGGACCAAACCATGAAGACTATGAAGGAATGGAAGGCACATAATGGAAGTTAGAGGTCCAAAATGATCCTAAATGGTGAAAATCATATCAAGTATAGTGTATTGGCTCCTATAATGGTTTGATTTCATGGAATGACATTTGCATATAAGGGATAAGTTTATATCCTTGAAAGGATTGAATAAATGTAATATGGAAAATTAGTGTCCAAGGATGTCTTAGGGTAGTTAGGATTGTAGGAATGATACAATTAAGTATCCTAGTTATTTGGAAACCTTTGGAGTTATTAATTTCCTATTTTCAAGGATTTAAAAGCATTTTTAATGTTTAAAAATTCAAACATTTAAAATGAAACGGCTAGTAGCCACTTAGGAGGGAAATTGTTTTTTCTTCTTAAAACACTTAACTAACCCCTCAAACTGGTTGGAAGAGGTTGGGGAAGTTAACCTTTGGTTCCTATTTGTACTTGGGATTTCATTGTACAGGCAGAGGAGGCCTGGAGTGTACTGACAGTCATTGAGATTTTAATAATATACAAATTAAGTCTGCAACTTTTGTGTCTTATGCATTTGTGAAAGGTTTTAACACTTATTGGTTTGATTTCTAGTTACATGTTGGAGTATTAAGAAATCTAAAACTATTCATTACGCTTTCTAATGCATTGAGAGTCATCTTACATGACTGTATTGTCATTTCCAGTGAGTTAAAGTCTGATTTTGTTAAGTTTTCATCTATTTTATAGTTAGTTTGCAAACCTTGATCCTTTCCATGGACTCAAAGGCCTATAATCCATGGAAGGAGGATACTAACCATGTATTATAGGTACTAACACTTATTCTTGCAGAGATCTGAAGAAAGGAAGTGACCACATTTTGATTTGAGAAGGGTTTCTAGTGAAATTGATGGCTAAGGTATAGCAGTGGGAGATCGGGCTTAATAGCATAGCCTTTTTATGTTTTGGATAGTCTTGTGGGGTTGTATCAATGGTTATTAAACCACCAATTGATCCTAGAAGAGTGTGGATGGTCGAGATTGGTAAAGCCCTAGATTCAAGCGTTTGAAGTAACCAAATTGGGCTTTTTGGGGTTCCTTATGTTTTGGGTCTAATTCCTCTTAGTTTTAGAATTTTTGAGTCAATTTAGGTCACTATCCAAGAGTTGAGATCTTGGAGACATGCTTATGATATATTTTATTTGTTAAATCATCAAGTTTTTAGTGCATTTGTAGGGGTATAGTTAGAGTACTACAGTTTGGTCCAAATTACCAATACCTAAGTCTTTGATATGTTGTCATATGGCCAAAAGGGTGTCTGAATATTCATTTATTTATCCTATTGTTTTGGAATAGTGAAGAGTTTTAAGACCAAAAAGGTTACTGCAGGGCTATAAGACTGTCTAATTAGGTCTCTAGGCCAGTTTGAAGACATTCTATCATTGTGTGTAGGAGATAACTATAGTAACCATAAAATCACTTGAATATGTCCTTAGATATTCCAAATACATCAAAAATATCATTGGGTTGCATCTAGAGTAACCTTGGTTGAATTGGGTCTACTAAAGCCATTGTGCACTTGGAGGGATAGTTCATTGGTAAACCAAATTTGTGCATCTTACCTTGTTAATCAGTCCACCACCCTATCCATTACATCAAGTGGTCTCAAAGCCACAAGTAGATCAGGGGACATGTCTAAAGGAGAAGAGGAGTTTCCTTTAAGGATGACAAACATAAAGTTGGCCAGGATAGTCAATGAGAAGTTGGCAGACAATAGGAAGTTGAAAGAAACACTGGAACAAAGGGAGAAAGAGAACCATGAGAAAGATAGGATGATGAAGACCATGATGGAGAGGATCTTAGCATTATAGAAGAGAGACAATAGCATTAGGATGGATGAGGAAGTAGAAGAAGAAGGAGAGGAAGAAGAGGTACCCCAAGAGGAAGATCAACTAGAGCCCGAAGATCTAAGGATGGCTAAGTTGGTGAAAGCCATAAAGAATGGAGATTCAAGGGTAAGGACAGACTTACCTATGTATGGAGGGAAGATGGATGATGAAGAACTAATAGATTGGTTTAGTGCAATTGAAAACTGCTTTGAGTGTGAAGGAATAGAGGAGAAGCATAAAGTGAAGATTGCAAAGTCCAGGTAGAAGGGACATACATTATTGTGGTGGGATTGTGTTCAGGCAGAAAGGTGGAAGAATGGGAAACCCAAGATCACATCTTGGTATAGTATGATGGATAAGATGAAGGAAAAAAAATTTCCAAACGATAATAGAGTATAGTTATACAAGAAGATGAGAGATTTTAGACAAAAGAATATGGATGTACAAAGGTACACTGAGGAGTTCCATAAGTTGGATATCAGAACAGGTCATGAAGAAGACGTGAAATAAAAGATTGCATGGTACATGGGGGGGCTAAGGTTCAACATTCAGGATGAACTTAGTCTTACTACCCCAAGGACAATTGATGAATGCTATCAGTTGTCCATGAAGGCTCAAGAGAAGATAAGAAGAAAGCATGAGAAGTAGAATAGCACAAGAGGAGGATCTTCTATGAGAGGAAGAGGAGGTAGAGGTACCACTAATTTTTAGAATAACAATGAAAAAGAAAATCCATACACATCAGGGACAAGAGGAGGATATAGAGGAGGAAGAAGCGGAGGAAGAGGAAATGGGATGTTCACAGGAAGATGCTTTACTTGCAATGAGGTGGGTCATCAGTCCTTTAGATTTCCTAAATGGAATGAGGACAAGGGTAGAGATAGGAGAGTGAACTTGATGGAAGAAGAAACAAAGAGGGAAGAGCCACAACAGCCCATTTTAATTCAACTAGAGGATGGAGAATGCTTATTGATGGGAAGAGGAAAACCATGGCATCCACAAGTGAGTATATTCAGATTGAATTTCTTAATCCAAGGTAAAGTATGTAGACTCATTATAGACTCAGGAGCAAGTCATAATTTTGTATCATGAGGTTGTTAGGAAGTTAAAATTGAAAAAAAATTACATCCTAAGCCATATTATGCTACTTGGGTAAATGTGGATCAGAATTTGTTGGTTAGTACCCAAGTCATGATTGAATTTTCAGTTGCGAAGTACATAGATAGGGTATTGTGTGATGTTTTGGATATGAGTTGTGGACACTTGATCTTAGGTAGGTCTTGGAAATGGTCAAGGGAAGTTATTCATGATGGATTCAACAATAAGTATTTTGTTCACCATGAAGGCAAGAGATATGATTTGCAACCATTAGTGAGGCACCAATAAGAACCAATACTTATTTGTTTTGGGCAGAAGATAGAAAAGAAGGTTCAGTATGATACTGGATGGAAGAGGGATAAGAAAGTATAGTCAAGAGGCTACTATGATAGTCCTAAAGGTGGGGAGCTTTGGGACCTAGCCTTTTTTCAAGTTGGGACCATAAAGTGTCCTATGATACAACCAAACCATAGAAAGGGGGAAAAGATGTTAGATCAGGGATCTAACCCATGGAGTGGATCAAAGAAGAAGGACTTCCAGCCCTCTCACTGTCCTTCCAAAGGGTAGTCAGCAAAACCATGTTTTCTTATAATATATTGTGTGTGAATGTAGGTTGGAAAGGTGTAAGAAGGAAGATCTATTTAGGTGATTACTTCACCCCTACATTGCACAGATCCTTTAAGCCACAAAACTCTTTGGACAAGGCTTTCATTGGTGGTGGGGAGTATGGTGAAGGAGCACCAAGGATCAACATGAAGGCTATGGACCAAACCATGAAGACTATGAAGGAATGGAAGGCACCTAATGGCAGTCAGATGTCCAAAAGGATCCTAAATTTGTCCAAATCATATAAACTATAGTGTATTGACTCCTATAATGGTTTGATTCCATGGAATGACATTTGCATATAAGGGATAAGTTTATATCCTTGAAAGGATTGAATAAATATAATATGGACCATTAGTGTCCAAGGATGTCTTATGGTAGTTAGGATTATAGGAATGATACAATTAAGTCTCCTAGGTATTTGGAAACCTTTGGAGTTCTTAATTTCCTATTTACAAGGGTTTAAAAGCATTTTTAAAGTTTAAAAATTCAAATATTTAAAATGTAATGGCTAGTAGCCACTTAGGAGGGAAATTGGTTTTTCTTCTTAAAACACTTAACTAACCCCTCAAACCAGTTGGAAGAGGTTGGGGAAGTTAATCTTTGGTTCCTATTTGTACTTGGGATTCCATTGTATGGGCTGAGGAGGCCTAGAGTGTACGGACAGACACTGAGATTTTAATAATATACAAATTCAAACTGCAAATTTTGTGTCTTATGCATTTGTGAAAGGTTTCAACACTTATTGGTTTGATTTCTAGTTACATGTTGGAATAGTAATCATTCCAAAACTATTCATTACCCTTTCCAATGCATTGAGTCATCTTACATGACTGTACTGTCATTTCCAATGAGTTAAACTCTGATTTTGTTAAGTTTTCATCTATTTTGTAGTTAGTTTGAAAAACTTGATCCTTTCCATCGAATCAAGGGCCTAGAATCCATGGAATGAGGATAATAACCATGTATTATAAGTCCTAACACTTATTCTTGTAGAGATCTGAAGAAAGGAAGTGATCATAGTTTTATTTGAGAAGGGTTTCTAGTGAAATTGATGGCTAATGTATAACAATGGAAGATTGGGCTTAATAGCATAGCCTTTTTATGTTTGGGAAAGTCTTGTGGGGTGGTATGAATGGATAATAAACCATAAATTGATCCTGGAAGAGTGTGGATGGTCGAGATTGGCAAAGTCCTAGATTCAAGGGTTTGAAGTAACCAAATTGGGGCTTTTGCGGTTCCTAATGTTTTGGGTCTAATTCCTATTAGGTTTAGAGGTTTTGAGTCATTTTATATCATTTCCCAAGAGTTGAGATCTTGGAGACATGCTTATGATATAGTTGCTTTGTTAAATCATCAATTTTTTAGTGCATTTACATGGGTACAGTTAGAGTACTACAATTTGGTCCAAAGTACCAATACCTAATTCTTTGATATGTTGCAGAAGCATTGAATTGTTCAACAATGGTTTGGATCAAATAGATGATTAAAGACTTTGGTATTCAGATTGATTATCCTATTGTTATTCACTGTGACAACACTAGTACTATCAATATGTCAAAGAACCCTGTGATGCATGCAAAGAAAAAACACATTGAGATCAAATACCATTTTCTAAGAGAAAAATCTGCAGACAGAGAAGTAGAGTTGGATTATGTGAGAACTAAAGAACAATTAGTAGATATTTTTACAAAGCCATTATCAAAAGATACTTTTGAGTATCTCAGGGAGAAGTTGGGAGTAATTCCCTTTCCTAAGTCTGATTATAATTTGCAACAAGAACATCAGTCCTTGGTGACTGATGAATGATTGAATACTCTACTTCGAGAGTAGTACATGTGCTTAATGGTGTTTAACACCCTTTGTCATTGATGTCAAATGGGGAGTATTAGTAAGGGGGAGAATATACTTTGGGGGAGTATATAGAGTAGTAACAATGAAGAGGAACTTTTGATGAGGATATTGAGAAGATTGTAAAAACAAGGAAGACACTTTGAGTTAATAACATCATATGTTGCCATCAATGTCAAAGGGGGGGATTGTTGGAGATTTGCTTTTGTGTAAATAATTGATTGTATGTTTGTCATTGATGACAACATATAATATACAGCAGTGTTCTATATGAAATTATCAATACATATGTTCTAGAGCTATGCATGTTTATTTCCATAGTGTATACATGTTCTAGATGCTATGCGCATTCACACCAAGTCAGATATGAAGTTTTAGTTGAGTTATGCTAATCAGTTATGACAGTTACAGAGGCTGAAGACTATCTGTGAAGAGCTGATGTAATTACATTATTTCTTGAGTTGCACCTATCTTTGGGATATGCATGTTTGTATTCATGTTCAGTTATGAGTTAAAGATAATTATCTAAAGGTGCCAAACATGCTCTATCAAAATCATAAAGTTGGAGTTAATATGGTGGAGCCAACTTTGTGAAGCGTTGCATTCATTTAGTTTGGGTTGTGTGATTCCAATCAGGTTGTGTGCTTGATGTGGCTGACTAAAGAAGTATTGAAGGGACTCCTAAAGCTGATGAAGATCACATCCTTTGGAGAAGATACTTATAGTAGTTCATTTGATGAATTCCAAGTTTGAATGAGAAGAATAAAGACATAAAAAGTATAGAATAGAATGTCCGTTGTTTTGGGATAGTAGAGACATTTTATTCATCAAGAAAAGATCTATGTGAAGAAGAAGTGGAAGTATATAATAAATTGGAACTGATCAAGACAACAGGTCTACTCAAATAGTTCATCTATCATATATAGTGTATATCTTTTCTAGTGAAGGTTGCAGCCTTCATCATTTTAGCAGTGAGCTTTTGGACAATTAGTCCTCACCCCTAACAGGGTTACTTATAAAAGACTCCTAACAGGGTCCGACCTTTAACCAGGTCTCTGTACTTATTGTATTGTAAAGAACAACTCCTAACCGGGTTGCAAGATCTCTTAATAGGGATAATTATACTCAAGTACAGTTCTTTGTGGGTGCTAATTCTCACCGGGGTTTTTACCTATTTGGTTTCCCTATAACCAAAATTGTTGTGTTCTCTATTGTGTTATCTGAATGTGCATTTTCTTTATGTTAATTGATATCTAAGTAAAGAAAATAATTAAAGTAGCTGATAAATAGTTCACCCCCCCCTCTCAGTTATCCTTTGGGACTATTCCAACATTTTCCTTGCATCTGCTATCTCTGATTATTGTTCAAATTTATTTCTTCTAAAGGATAAGACTTCCTCTATCAACTTATCAAAATCATAAGGTGTTATTTCAGCAGCAGATGTCTCTCTTGGTTGTTCTAGAGTTTCTTGTGCAAGGAAGAAGCCTACATCTATCATCTATCCATCTCTGAAATGATAAAAAATTATCATCTCCAAAGGATCTATTGGCCTTGATTGTTCTGCACTCTCATATGAGGATGACCTTCTCTCGGGGATAGGGATCTCCATTCTTCCTTTCGAAGTATTGGGGGAATTATGATTTGATCCTCCTCTCTTGGACCACTGTCTCTTTCCAGGTGTATGGAGCTCCTCTCCTATATCTTTCTCAAGATTATCTCTATAGTAAGACATGGTGTTTCTTTTCTGACTCAATTTAAAATCAGACAAGTATTTTTCAGTATTTCAATATGCAAGTCACACTGGAATGCATAGAGTATTAGAGTCGCCACCCACAACTAGTATGGGGTAATTTCAAGAATTTTGTCAAGAAATGGAACAATAAAATAATTAGTCCCTATGAACTTGTAACCATATTTTTAAAATCCACTTCTCTTTAATGATTTAAATCAACTCAGAACTAGATCATAATTATTTGAAAAGATGTTGCACCAAAAAATCTAAGAAAGACTAAACATGATATACTTCAACCCTCCCCAACAAAGTCATCATTTTGTTAGTACTTTTTCTTGTAGAATCTCAATATAGAAATTATTCTTTACTCTTAGATTCAAAATTCTTGATTCATACAAGTAAAATTCTAATTGATGAGGATTAATCCTCCTTCTTTGAGCTCCATAGATTCAGGCGGGTGTGCCTTTTATGGTTTATTGCTTCTCAATAATCTTTAATAGTGGATCAAGTGTTACACTGATTTGTCTCTTACCTTTTACTACAACAACTGATAACACACCTTGCAAATGAATATGATCAATTTAATGCAGAGCTTAACAAGCCAGACCATGAACTTGGAAAGAGAAAATAATAGTGAAACAAGGATTCTCATCCTTCTTCTTTTTAGAGTTCTAGACTTAGGAAAGCTAACCTAATGATTCCCTCTTCAAGGAATCAATAAAATGAACTGTATCCTTCAATACAATTGGTAAACATGAACTTTCTTAATAATAAAAACCTAGACCAATGCCTAATCCTGGGAAAAGTGTAACTCCCCGCCAAGGAACCCAAGAGAACTAACCTAAATATGACACTAAGTTAACAGGATAAAAAAAAATTAATGTTCACAAACAAAAATGATAACAATGTGGAAGCATTGCAATGAGATACATAATATACACATGAATAAAACTCGACAAAGGATACAAATATCGAGGGTTCCTTGATGTAGAATTACTTAAGAAAAATAATCTACGAGAACAACTATAAAGAGATAACATAAAGAATACATCAAATAAATCCAATAACATACATATCATATAACAATACCACATATACATCTAATAACCAATGTATACAACCGAAAAAACATCCACTGCACAAGTCATGGGGTACGCAATAATACATAACAATACCATACATCCTTGAAAGGATGTCAACCAATATACACATATGGTTACAAATATACAACTCATGAAACTGAACAAGTCTCCATAAGAATAGGAAGAATAAGAAGATAACATTGCAACAAGGATCATCCAAGTATGAATAAGAACTATCAGATCGCAATGGTAATAAGAATCACTACCACCCAACCTCGTGGAACCAAAGGTCCACTCCCACCATGCTAAGGAGATAACACCAGGCCCACACACAGGAACATAATCTAGAAATACTAAAGCAGAAGTATAAGGATAGGAAAGATAAAGACACACTGGAGATCCAAGTTCAATGCAAAGGTACACCATCCAAAGATAAAGGAAATACATAAATCAATCAAAACACCTATATGAACCAACCAATAATACCAAAAAGCCAAATGCCAAAACCACAACCATAAAAGCTAAAGCAGGGCCTATGGAGGAGACTTAGGCTACATTCTATGGGAGTGTCATCACATGGTCAATCACTTGAGTTACCCTGGCCTAGTCTCTCCGGACCCCAGACCTCTCAACATGACTCATGTGGAGCTAGAATACCCTCTCACAAAGACAAGGAATCTAAACATACCTACTCTCTAGGTATCAACTCGTTCTCATCCTTAGTCCGTACTAGCACTCAAAGAATAAGAAAGGCATCATGATCAATCTTGTATTTATTTTTAACCCCATATTTTTATATTACATTATCACTTATTAGTAACTTACGATAGGTCACCCTGGACTGGCCTCTTTGGGCCCCAAAATCCTATTGTAAGCCACTCCCCTAAGATGTACCTAACTAACCACCCCCTAAGCTCAAGGTCATAAATAATCTCATAAAACTCATAAAGTGGTTCCTACCCATATAGGAACTATTGTTTATCCATTAACCATAACAATATGAGAAACTCTCAAAGGATCACATAACACGAGTTCAATAACACTAGGTTTAGGAAGGACAATCAAACCAAAATAACATTATAGGAAACATGCACTGGAAATCACTCACTAGACACCATGCAGAATCAAATCCCAAAGCATTCATAAAAGTAAACTGGTAATAAAATCTTGACAAACCTGGGTACAACATCCTAAGGGTCTACTAGTCCCAACAGACACCTGAAATGATAAAGTACCGTACAAGAACAAAAAAACATTATTCATATCATAAACACCCATAATACATCCTGGTATGCTAAACACAATCTTAGAAAGCACTAATCATCATATGGAGATAACATAGCGACATCATAATGATAAACAAATTTATAACACTCATATTATGCAAATTTGTTCATGTAGTAAAATTACTAATAAACTATAATTAAATCTCTCAAGGAAAATTACAAATTAAACTCTTATATAGATTAATTTATAAAGTTTGATTCATATAAATTAATACAATCCCATAATTACTAACATTCGGCTATAATTACAATAGAATGAAAAATGCCAGCATAACTACCATTAACAAATAATAATATTCAAAATATTAATATCATTTATTAATTAAATCAATATAACCTCATCTCTAAATAAAACAACCACTATATAAAATAAACAAAAATACTAAAACCAATAGTAATATAACTATACATAATAATAAAGACAATGCAGATTTTATTAATCACCTCCTTATCCACTGCCCCTATGTGACGCTGGTTTGGTCTAAAATGATGAGAAGAATGCAGTTGGATTGGGTTTTTATGGAGAATATGGACCAGTTTGTTTGTAACTAGGATTACCCCTCAAAGCACCTGCTTATTAAGTTGCTTTGGAGATTGTGACCCCCGCATGTTTTTTGGATCTTGTGGAAGGAAAGGAATAATCAGTTTTTCAAAGGGGAGGAGAATGACGTTGAAGTAACGGCTAGAATGGCAGTGAATTTGGTGATGGAGAATACTAATATATGCCACTGGACTACCCCCAATTCCCCCCAAGGAGTTATATTGTAAGTTGGCTGAGGCTTGGCAGCTACCTCCCTCCTTCTAGGATTTTTATTGCTCTAAGGTGATTGCGAGGAGAAATACCAAGTGGTCCCCCCAGAGGAAAATTATGCCAAACTCAATTTTGACAGGGCAACCTCCCTTGGTAATGCGGCTAGAGGCAGCATTATCCGATATCACCAAGGTCAGATGATTTTGGACTATGCTCTTAATCTTTGGACAGGCTCTAATAATGTGGCATAAATCTCTACCCTTTTCTGGGGCCTAAGGGTGGCGGTTTCCTCGGGGATCAAAAAGTTGATTATCGAGGGAGACTCAAAAATTGTGATAGAAATGGTCAAAGGAAAATTTAGAGTTGGCTGGAAAATGTACAATCTCCTACAGGACATCTAGTTGCTTCTCCCTAGGTTTGAGGATTTTAAATTATGGCACATTTACAGAGAGGGAAATATCATTGCTGACACCTTTGCAGCTTTGGGTATGGGCTTGCAGGGAATTTGATGCTAGAAGAATTTGAATTCCTTAACCAAGCAAACTGTGTTGCTTGTGGAAAAAGAAAGCAAGTTAATTAATAAAGAATGTGGATGAGGTGGATTGGACAGGTGAGGTAGCTTGTAGTATTATGAGAAGTAGAACTCATTCAAAATTCAAAATCACTATGGGTAAGGAAATCAATTTTAGTATTATTATGAAAAGATGGGCTCTTATTTCCTATTCGGGAAAAAGTATGGGAAATCTCAAATATTGCGCTAATGTGGGGATTGGCACGAACCTTGTTAGCCCTGATAAGATGGCTAGGCTTAATTGGCATTTTAAACCAACGATCCGCATTCATTTCCCTACAAGCAAGGGATTTTCTTTCATTTCGGCCACCCATGTGACTTGTACCCGCTTGGATAGTTTCTTCAAGGCATCAGAATTTCTCTATTTTTCTGTCTTTTGCTTTGTCGACTATCTGTGTTGGGCTCTCTACAGTTTTGTATGGGTTCCGGTGAAGGTTTTTTAGTGTGGTGGTAGAACAAGTGGGATGTCTTTGGAGACTCATGTGGAGGAGCTTTCAGAGCATAGTTCAGATATGGGTGGAGATATGGTCCATGAGGAGCCCTCAAAAATTGAGGATGCTTTCCTCAAAAACCCTTCCATTGTTACTTACTTGAAGGAGGGTGGGTTCTATCCCTACATGGAAGCCGTGGAGGGCAGCGATGAGCTCATCTCGATGCAGCTAGTGAATTCTTGGATGGACCGCAAGGTGACCATCAATGGCATAACCTTTGAAATAAATGAGGAGGTCATTGCCCAAGCCACGAGGATATCCACTAATGGGATAAAATGGAAGAAGGTCACAAAGAATAGAGATGACACTAGTATGAAGAAATTATTCAAAAATATGGAGTCAGTCCGCATTCATAGGGGCTTCAAACGCGAGGTGCTGCCTAATCCTTGGAATGAGGTATGTCTCATTCTGATGAAGTACATTAATTTGGAGGGACAATTTGGCACTTTCTACAATTACCATTTCCCTTTCCTTAATCACTTCCGCTACAATGATGCCATTTCCTTCCCTATCTACCTACTGCACTCTCTCAAGACCTTGGTTTTTTATGTTAGAGAAAAAAGATAGGCAAGGCAGAATTACTACATTCTCCACCAGGGCTTGACTTTACACCTCTACAACTTTCACCTTGTGTTATATCCACCCAAAATTATCACCATGAAATATATTAATTCTCCCTCTGAGAATTATCCCTGTGAGTTAATGGGTTCTCAGTCTAACCCCACTTCTTCTTCCAAAACCCATGTGTGTAAAAAGGCCAAGATTGGTAAATAGGGCCTGGCTAGTGGAGCCCAAATCAATATTGATTCAGAGGAGGAGGAAGATGATAACAACAGTAGGTGAAGTTCCCATGGAATCACCTCTAATACTAGGTACAAATAGAAAGTTGTGAGGAAGCGGTACCTTGAAGAAGATGAGGAGGATGGTGACTCAGAGGATGTGGAGGAAAAGAAAAAGGAAAGCAGTGGGGAGAGTATGAAAAAGAAAGTAGCCATGACAAAAACATCAAGATCTCCCAGTCTCTAGAGGGGGCCGATAAGAGCCATGACTCTTCCCAGATTTCTGCTAGCTTCAAATTACCCACCATTGACCTATCCAATAAAAATATTTTTGAGGGTAAGAAGTCAGAGTCACTGCTCATGGCTACCTCACCGCCCAGCCACTAGGAGGAGAAGGATGCTAAGTTAGGTGTTGATGGTAACAAGAAGGAGGCCCCAGTGGAAAGAAAGGTGGAGGTTGAGAGTAAGCATGAAGATGTGGGGGGAATTTTCTAATTGCAAAAGGATGTGAAACAGATACAGGCCTCCTTCATGGATTCTATCTCCAAGAAGGAGCTTTGAGAGATCAAGGATTTAGGGAAAAGTTTCAACAGGATTGTTGGGTTCACAGTCAAAGTCATGCATTCTGCGGTTACGACCCTCCAGCTGTTGCACATGGAAAAAGATGCTTCCCTTGGGGAGGACCAGAAACATGGGAAACTCTTCCAGTTTCTTGCGAAAGACTGGCTCAAGCTGCTGCTTAGTGGAGGGGGTAATAACCCCAAGTATTTTTCTATTTTGTTTTGATGCTCAGCTTTTTTGGTTGGTTTCGTTGCTAGGCCACTCTAGGCCTTTTTGTTTCTATGTATAACTCTGCTAACTGTGTTACTATTATTTACTTCATTGGGTTGGATGTTAACTCTATCAATACTTGCTTCTCAGACTGGTTACCAACTTCATGGTGAAGTTGGGGTCTGCTGGTTTTAACAAGTTGGTTACCAACTTCGTGTTGAAGTTGGGACCTGTTGTTTTTTGTGTTTTGTATTTTGTTTTTTATTTTCAAAAAAGGGATTGGCTGAGGGTCACTTGGCTCTGGTAGTGTGCTGGTAGTCTGCACTTCTCATGTTGGTTGTGTTTCTTTGAGTCAGTCCCCTTGGTTTGGCTTTTTTTTAATCAAAAACATATAAAAATATTATTAAAATATATAATTATAAACTATATTAATATTAATTAAACCTTTAACTAATAAAATAAAAGTAAAACTAATTAACATATACTAAATACTAATTTAAAAATAAAATAACTTTAATTTAAACTAAATTTAAATTAATTAAAATTTTAAATTAATTATAAAAAAAACAAATAAAATAATTTTAAATGCATTGGGGGGGTCCTTGGCCCCACCCCTAACTCCCCGTGGGGCCCTTTTAAAAAGGGAACCCCACAGCATGGGGAATCCCCCCCCGTGGGTAACCTGCGATCCTCACTGTGGAGATCCACGGTTGTCCACAGGCCCCACGGCCCTGCGGCCTCCATGACTGTGGGAAAAGTAAAAAGGCGTGGGGGGGTGTGGTGGCCCCACCACCCTCCTCCCCTTCGTTAACTTAATTTTTGTTTTTTGTTTTTTTAAATAAAATTTAAAACACTTTATTTATATATATATATTTTATTTATTTATTTTTAAAAATAAAAAATTACACCAGTCTATATTAAAATAGCAAACACCCATTTTTTCTTTTTTTAAAAAAATTTTCCAGCAGTATTAATTAGCTTAATTTTCCTTTTCAAGGACAAATTATTTAAACTATATTTTTCAAAAATAAAGGCATTTTTTTCAACAAAAGTTCTAAATAAAATAAAGAGGGATTTTCTTTCTTTCAACATGCAAGTTGACAAAAACAAGAAGGATTACTATTTAATATTAATTTTTTTATTTTTCTCAAGAAGAGTTTTCTTTCTTTTAAGCATGCAAATTAACTCATTTGACTTGTTTTCATGCAGATCTTATCCCAGTTTTGACATGCACCTGATGAAGGGAAGTTTTCTACTTTTCAAGGTGAAACAAACACGGATCTAAGGGTTTCAAGCAAATTTTTACACAATAGGAAATTCTCATTCAAAGATGTTTTCCCTCAAATTGAAACCCTTAGGCAATTTTGAAACGGAATTCTTCCACATGAAACCCCTAATGCCCAAATTGCATCTAACACCAAAAACTGAAACCTTTATGCTCACAAGCACATATCTAACATGCAAACTTGAAGGAAATCACAAAATTGAACCAAGATCATATTTTCTTAATTTTAAATCAATAAACCACAAAATATTCAAACAAGGAATATTACACAAAGGATCCTAGCTTTTCAGATGCATGGAAGACGGGGATCTGAAAGCTAGAATTGACAAGATGAAGACCCTACCTTAATAACTAATGAGAAGAATAATTTCACAAATCCAAGCAAGAAGAATCCACAAATGCTCCCAAGCTTTCTCAAAACTCCAATCACCTGATTTCTCATTCTCCCTGATTGAGCAACCTCCAAAAAGGCTTCCAATCTAAAGATATAGATAATCCAAGCAATTAGGTTTTAAAAAAGTGAAAACCCTAAAGGGAATATAAATTATCTAATTAATAATTAAAAGAAATTCTTTATTTTCAATTTTCACTTAAAAGCATGCACAACTCAACTTCAGAATATGAGAACAAAGTCATAATTAAAAATGCATGACAAATATTTCAATTAAATAAATTAATTAACCATGCAACTTAAAGCAATATCCAATAAATCAAATTTGCACAATTAATTATAATTAATTGGATATTTATTAAATCTCAATTATTTAAATTAAGACTTAATAATTAAATCAATTAATTAAATATAGGCATTTAATTAATATTTAATTATTAAATAGTCATATATTTCATATATCAATGTTTTAATCTTATTATAGGTGCAATAATCAATATTAATATTTACCATAAATATTTATTAAATAAATCAAGCCAAAAGCATCATTGAATCAACTGAAAACCATCTAAATAGATAAACAACTGAAACAAAACCACAAACACACACAAAGAGGCTCACAAATCCATGTCACTTGACGGATTCAAACACTAGGGTAGTCAGTCAGATTGTTGTCCATCTCTAGGAAAAAATAAGGGTTTAGGGTATGGATTTGGACCTGATATTATCTCCCCTCTCTTACCATTGAGATATTGTGATAGGGTACGCTCACTCCTGCCAATTCAGGAAGACGTAGACAAGTACCTACAAACCTGTCACCACAAAGACAAACATACATGTATATAATATAGCAAACAATGGTTGAGAGTAGTTTATCATGTGGATCTTGCCAAAGCAAGTAACTATGAATTTTTCCCATAGCATATCAAGCACGTCAAATAGTAATGCAAAACATAAAAATGATCCGTGTGCATATAAATCTAGGGTCACTATTGTTAGAAAACTATAATCAAAATGACATCCTAACATATACATAACCATCATGAAATAACCATAAATTACATGTAAACAAGAGATATAACATACTAAGAAATGGATCCATAATATATTGAAATGCAATACATAAATATCCTCAAAACCATCAGAAATAACCAACACATACATGAAAAGGCCTAAAAGAGTTCGGCAACCAAAACTGAAAAGAAAACTAAAGGGTGGGTATTACACAAAGAGTCAATTGAGATATACATTTACAGAAATTAATTAATTGGAACACATATGAAACTCAGATGGAGTGCCTAAAAAACACCTTCTCATTCCCACACCCATGTATCAAATTCTTACACTAATATCTAGCCCTCTGGAACTACTTATAAGATATAATCCCTTCTTGAAAGAAACTTACAAATAATCGCACAGTTACCTTATAACTAGTATATTTAAAATGCTTACAGATTAAACATACAAGAGAATAAACATAAAAAAAAGAAGAGATCATTGATGTGAAATAGGAAACTTCACTATATTTTATTAATATACTTCTGCTTCAATACATTCAGAGAGACAAAAAGCTTGAAAATAAACCAAATTTGGAAGTCTGCCTCACAGTTCTTAATTCATCATCCTTTACAATATCTTACAACTTGCTATATATAGAGAGCACTAGCCATCTTGGAATCCTTAGAGAGAAAGGATGCAACAAGCTTCAAATGGATAAGATAAACCTAAAAAGTACTAAAAGACAAAATTAGAATTAAATATTCAATCAATGGAGAAAGACACTTGAGTAGCTGATTTGAAATGATTACAAATCCTTGGTAGTTGGCACCTTTGTCCACAAATAATCTACGTAACCTCTTGAAGCTGTTGTGAGACCTAGTGACTACCAATATAGGCTAACTTACACTAGTCTTGCTGATGATTACCCTCCTTGTGCTCATGGATCAAGTGCCAGGTGTCATTCTAGTCCTCATCCATCACATCCAGATCAATAGTTGTTGGCTTCTTCTTTTTGGGCTTGGTGATGGTGTCCCATTGTGTAACTTTAGCCTCTGAAGGCTAGTTAAAAAAATTTATGCTCTGTAATTGTACTTTTTGCCTCTCCCATATGGCACCAGTTATGACCTTGACATCTGTAAAAAACTTCACAAAGTCTTCTTCTACTTTAAACGCTTCGTCCAAGGCTTTGTTGAATCTATACATATCCAGAACACTATCTTCTATTAAGAATGTCTCTTTACTAGGCAGTATAGTATCAAACTCATTTCTCCATTCTTCTACTGACTTTATCTTATCCTCTTCTCCTTTGACTGGAGGAATAAATGTGTTGAAGTCTGGACCAAACATACTTACCCTTGCATATATTTTATTAGCTTTTCCTTTGAAGAAAGACAATGATGTTCAAATTTTTTCAATCATCTCCCACTTGAAAAACAATCTTTGGGAGATCTGTCCTATGTGGCTGTAAGGCTTCAAGTCTTTCAAACAGTGACTCCCTGCTTGACCAAGTGCCATAGTATGGATCCAAGGTTGCAATGTGGCTTTTGACCTTTATCTCTAAGCCAGGTAGCTTACAATAAGCCTTGTGTACTAGGTCTAATTTTCCCTTTAGGACATCTATCCTGTGCTACTAAATGTTTAGCAGGGCATTTAATGCCACTTCATGTTGATCTAGGCCTGGCTGCCCTATTTCTTGAGGAAAGTCCTTTGTAGTCTTTGTTTGAGAATCCATAACTTCTTTGGGTGGAGTGGGGAGAGCTTTGGGAGCCATTTATAACTTCTTATTTAACACCTCCACTTTCCCTTGTAATAACTTGATCTAAATCAAGCATATTTCCCTATCCTTCATCACAGCAACAAACTCATCAAACAGCTTTGTATATCTTGCAGAGAGTTGCTCTGTATTTTCTTGATTCAAGTGGGTGAAGTGGGTGACTGCTTGGTTGCTTTCTAATTTGATCAATAATGAAAGTAGAGGCCAAATCCCACCTAGGCACAAGCAGCATCGCACTGGATTTAACTTATTGTCTTGCTTTCTCAAGGGTTATTGTTTCATTCTTAGGGTCATAAGCTGTCAAGGCTTGTAGAGCCTCACTTTGAACTATTTCTCCCCCTGTCAACTACAATTGTTCCCCTACCTCTTACTGCTTCCTCCAAATCAAGAAGTTCTTTAATTCTTCTATCTTGATAAAAGCATCATCACTAAAGAACTCTTCTTGGTGGAGCTCTCTCTCATCTTGACATAGCTGAAGGGGTAATTCCACTTCTCCTTGTATGTATTTTTCCAATTTCTTCCCTTCTCTAATCTTCTTTCTAAGATGGTGGTGATACTGCCTATCACCAGTAATCAAGGCACTTACTTTATCCCTCTTCTTTCCCTGAGTTACTGCTTGAGATGGGTCCCCTTGTTCTACTCCCTATTTCTTCTTTGGGGGCTCATTAGTTACCTCAGTGTCAAGAACCTCAATGAGATCCACTTCCATGCTATGCTCTATTTTTGGTGGATGATCCTTGGGAGGAGGGATATGTATTGGGTATCCTCCTTCACTATCATCTTCATATTTAGAGGATGAGTGCTTCTCGGGACCTCTTTTCTTGTCTTCAATCAATCCTTCAAGTTGATTGTATAAATTGTTATAAGACTCAATCATCTTTGTGATTCTCTACAAATAAGGTACTCCAGGGAAAAAACCTCCAAATGGAATCCTTGCCTTCTTCATTTATTGCTCCAATCCTATCAAATCTTGATATTTCTTATCACTTATTACTACTTCTTCATCCTCCAAGGTATTCCTGATGAGGTCTTCCTCAACACATTCTTCATGCTCTCTAATAGCAGTTATGCTTGGCGTTAGCATCTTCTTTGCACTCTTAATAAAACCTTTTGGGTACACATACTTGTACAAGGCCATGCTCATTCTATACTTATCCAACCACTTATTTACTGCATCCATGGATCTCTTCCTAATTGTGAAGTTGGCCACTTTGAATTTCCTCAGAGTGAATATGCCTTTTCTATGAGGATCCAAGTGCTCCTTATCTATCCACATCAGTTTCCAGATGAATTAAATCAAGGCCACTCTTGGAGATACATACTTAGGAAGTATGTGTGGGGGTTGGGAGTATCCATAAACCCTAATTATAGTGAAAGCATTCTCACAGTACAATTCACCCCAATTATGATCTTCTGCCCATTTGTCTATATATTGGCAAGGCCTCAAAAGTTGAAGTGCTTTGAATGGTAGCCTAGTTACATTTAGGCCCAATAATTGTAGAAGTAGATATACTATCTAGTTCTCAAAGCCACATAACTCATTCTCATTTGAAGTATAATTCCAAACCCTAATCCATAATTGTATGGGATTTGGTTGGCCTTGGAATTGAGTTCTTGGTCTTAGAAATTATGTGTTCATGTTGTTAATATTGAAATATAATATGAATTGCATTAGAAGAGAATAATGCATGAACAAAGGGTTAGCCTTCTTCTAAATAGTGATCAGGCCCTCATGCATTCTGTCTATGACATACTGGATGTAGACAAAATCTGTGTTGGCATGGGAATTCTGAATATCCAAACTAATCATGAGTAGGTCTATAGGAAACCTCTCAATATGTCCATCTATGCATAAAACCTTGCACAATCCATAGGCTATATACTTGATATAGAAATAGAGGTCTTTGAAATCTTAGGGTGCACCCTTTGAAATAGGCAATGGGGCCACATAATTCCTATTTGATCTAAGAACATGGGCTTGGACCAATTTAGTGACTATGGTGACCTCCCTAGCATATTTGTTCTACAATTTCTTCAAGTCTATCTCTTTGGAGAGGCATGATAAAAGCTGAAGGATTTCATGAATTATGTCCTATCTAAGGTCATTAATGTTTTTTCATCACCTTTCCTTATTTTTTTGGAAGTAGAGTCATATTTTGTAGCTAGGGTTATTAATAGGTCAACATTTACAAAGACATCAGGGACAATTAACTTGGCAAGACATAATGTCCAATGGTTCAAGACAGGAATTTTCCTATCCATGTTGCTATAAAAGTAATTGAATAAATGAAAACTAGAGCACCCAAGAGTGATGTGATCCCTAAAATCCAACATATCAATAGAAAAGGATTCATCCTCTACCTTTTTATTTTGGTTCATCCCTGGTAGTAGAGAAACGAACTCATGTGAGAAGTTCCTCTTACCTTTCTTCTCATCCTCTGCATCTTTACTTCCTCCACTGGTTGTGACCCCACTTGGTCCAGCTTGACTCATCTTTGTTGATTCTTCTGAACAATTCTCCTCTCATACATAGTTTTCTCCTTATAATTTTCTCTAAAACTCAAACAATTATTCGCTCTAAAAACTCTAAAAATTATGCAATTTCTCTACTCTGTACTTTGAAAACTTTGGTAATCTGAAATGTACAAAGGTTGTGTCTATTTATCATTGAAAATTTAATGCACCAGTCTAGTCGAGAACTTGGAAATGGATTCTCAATTAATTTTGCAATAACTTTGCGTGTCTCGACATCAATTCTTTCCTAGCCATGGCACTTGAAGTTGATAGGAAATCAAATTTGAATAGCCTAGTTGAAAATGTCATGAGTACTTTTTCAGTTTTAAATCCTTATTATATGCAAAAAGGATTGACATGCTATTTGATTGGCCAGTTTTTCTTGATTTTCACAGCTCAGCGGATTACTTGTACCATGTAAGAATCTTTTGTCTTTAATAGACCCTGGCTTTTCATAATATTTCCTTGACATGGTGCGAGATAAAATCCTTAAGATTTTACCATACTTACACCATGGCTTATCTGGAAATCACATGACTACTTTATCTCCAAGTCACTGAAATTTTTCTTTGACTCAGGTTAAATCACGAGATCTAGCACCATCTGCATGATCTTTTTCTTCATCAATGATCATCGCTAAGTTGCTAGATGATTTTCATAACTTTGATTCTATTCTAAGATTACACGTTGGCCAATCATTTTAACCTAACTTAGCATCTAATTTACCTCTTAACACTGAGTAACTTGTTCCTTCTTATCATTGAATCACTGAATAAACCTTACTAGGCTTTAATTTGACCATGATTCAAATCTGGAGATTTAGCGACTGAAGGATCTCTAAGTCTCTGAATATTTATCTTAAACCCAAGTTTCATCTAGAGACTTAGCACTAGCCATTGATTTGATATGAGATATACTATCCTTGCTGAGTCACTAATTTTTTTCCTTAACATCAGGTTCATTCAAAGATCACACGACAAGGAAAAAGAATAACCATGTCTTAACTTTGAGTCTATCTGGAGATCCAGCAACTAAAAATGTCTCTGAATCACTGAGTAATTCAACTAACCATGGATCTAATTAGATATTACATGTACACTGCTAGATTTGAGTCACGTCAATGGTTCAGATCTCTCTTGTGAACTCATCTTTTAGCCTTAACTTAACCTTAAGTCATTTGGAGATCACGCGACTGAGAAAACTCTAAGTCGCTGAATGTTTTGCTTTACCCAAAGTTTATTCAGAGATCGCGTGCAAACCACACGATGAGATATTGATCTACACCTTGCACTAAGTCTCTAAATCATTTTGTACTTTCTCATCCTATCTAGAGATTATGTGACTACCCTTGATCTTCCTTTTAATCTACGGCATGTGCTAAATCTCACAATCTTTGGCCTTAACTCCAATTTTTTATGAGATCACGCGACAAAAGTTTATCTTGTAATCTCGCAATGCTTGTACTAACTCTGGTTAAGTCTGGAGATTCAGAGATAAAGGATATCTCTAAATCATTGAAATATTTTCTCAACCCTGGGTTTATTCTAAGATTTCACAAACACCACAGATCTCTTGGCCACTTATACATGTATCTACATCTTAGCTTGTTACCTCTTGATCGCTGAATAATTATTGAATTTTTGACTTCTTCTAGGGATTCAACACCAGATACACATCTTATTCTTGATCAATGGATTAGATTCATTCATGGAAAACTTGACTTGGTTCTAACTTAACCACAACTGACCATGGTTCTTCTGGAGATTCAGCGACTGAGAAAATCTCCAATTTGCTGAATAATTCTTCTAACTTAGGTTCTATTTGGAGATCATGCACCAACCCTCATATCTCTATCACATCAATGGTCAGCACTAAGTCTCATAGTATTTCTGTACTTTATCAATTCTTCCCAAGATTACATGGCAACCCTTGATTTTGCTTTGATCCAATGGCTTGCATTGAATCACAAGACCATCTTCTTAACCACACTTTCTTTCTGAGATCACGCGACTAAGCCATCTCTAAATCTTGAAATAAAATTTACTTGACTTAGCCTAAACCACAAGTTTATCTGGAGATTACGCGAAAAGCCTTATCTCCAAGTCTCTAAAATATTTACTAACTCATAAATTAATTAGGTGATCATGCGCAGGCCACACGATCAAGTCAAAGACATAACAATATCAACGGCTATCGCTCAATCACTGAAGAAAACCTTGACTTTGGAATATATTTGGAGATTACACACTTCTTCTCATCTTGGAAAAGATCTATGAGCCTCACTGAATCTCTGAATCTCACACTTAACTCTAATTTCTTTTGGAGATTGTGCGACAAAGAAAAAAAGAACTTTGTCTTGACCTTGGGTTATATTATGAGACTACGCGACTGAGAAATATCTAGATCGTTGAATATTTTAAATAAATTGAGTTAAGTCATGAGATCTACTACTAACCACACAATCAAAATTGCATCTACGGTCAACATTGAGTTTCTGAATCCTTGAGCCAACTTCATATTTATCTAGCGATTACGTGCCAACCACACGATCAGATCAAGATCAATCGTTTGTGCTTAATCTCTGAATGACTTAGAGCATATTCCATTTATCTCAAGATTAAGAGATACAAGCTTGTGCAAATTCTCCATACCAGATGGAATATTCAATTTTGATTGCGAGATCAGGAGATAAAGGTAAAGGCTAAAAAGCACATGGCTTATAAGACTTAAGTTACTCGACAAAAAGTAACTTCAAATTAGAACTAGGTTATGAATATCTAGGGTTTTTTCAAGGGAACAACACAAATTACCTAAGGCTTAGGGTTTTCAACTATTTACTTTGCATTACTTGGAAACAGACACTTGTAGGAAAATTTAATGGTACACTGAAACAGACATTAACATTTTTATGCATAACTAACACTAGGAACCAAAAAAAATTAGCAAGACTCAGAAAACTAGAAATATACCCAATAGGTGAAATGGCCAAGGCCAAGTGAGGGAACCACTTGGGAGATGTGGCCACATGCCATGAGGAGCCACCACCCAAGGTGTGCCAACTAACATTGGGAGCAATAGGAGCGACATCACTAGTACAAAAATAATAATATATGACCAAATAAACTATCAAAAATTGTAGATAAATGACCAAATTTGGTCACGTGACCACTGATAGTTTATTGCCGGTCATTTATCTCGCGACCAAATTTATGACTAAACTATTTTAGTCATTTATTTGATCATTGATTTGGTCATATATTTAGTCATTTATTTGGTCGTTTATTTGGTCATTTGATAGTTTATTTGGTCATTAATTTAGTCATTAATTTGGTCATTGATTTGGTCATTAATTTAGTCATTGATTTGGTCATTAATTTAGTCATTTATTTAGTCATATATTTAGTCATATATTTGGTCATATATTTGGTTAATTTAGTCATTAATTTGGTAGTTTATTTAGTCATTTATTTTGTCATATATATTTAGTCATATAATTGGTTAATCTAGTCATTTATTTAGTCGTATATTTAGTCATATATTTGGTTAATTTAGTCATTTATTCAGTCGTTTATTTAGTCATTTATTTAGTAGTATATTTGGTTGTATATTTGGTCGTATATTTGGTTGTATATTTGGTCATATATTTAGTCATTAATTTAGTCATATATTTAGTCATTTATTGAGTCGTATATTTAGTCATATATTTAGTCGTTGAAATAGTCATTAATTTAGTCGTATATTTAATCATTTATTTAGTCATAAAATAAAAAGTATTTTAAATAGCATAAATTTTATAATGTCAAAAAAATTATCATATTAAACTTGAACTAATGCCAAAAAAACATCATATTAAATTTTATAATGCCAAAAAAACATCATATTAAATTTTATAATGTCAAAAAAACATCATATTCAAAGTATGCAATGTCAAAATATATATGTAAGATGTCGAATTTATCTAAAGAGTATATACGTAAATATAATAAAAAAATATCAAAGTT
>MU227367.1:51298-61841 GCA_018584345.1 Thuja plicata
CGTTAATTATTTAATAGAATGATGTAAAGAGATTTCATTACATTGACTGCAAGGATTATAAACAAAGCATGCAAAGTACTTTTAGATCTATTCAAACATGGTGTAACACCAAAATAATAACATTAATGAAATGACAACCAAATCTATAAAGGATCAAAGGTTGTATCAATGGGCATGCCACATGTATGAATGAAGGAAATTGAAAACCAAAATAGAGGTTTAGTTATTCCAACATCACAACAATGGAGTCTTTCAAATAAACACATGTAAAATAAATGTTAAATAACATAATGCATTTGAAAAAAACATTAATCAATTGCACTCCTATCTATCATGAATTTTGTAATCAACATTTTGGTGCTCTCAAAAGTATAGTGCACGAGATGGCTAATGGAGAATGAAGATGTAGTATGAAAATAATACATACATACAACACATGGAAAATATATAATATGAAAATAAACATACATACATAAATAAAATGCACGCCAAAGACATAATTTAGAAATAATACATACATACAACACATGCCAAATATATAATATGGAAATGATAAATAAATAGAACACATGACAAAGATAAAATAATCAGAAATGAACATGTAGACATGTATATATGAAATAGTTTTGTACAAAATGTAGCACATGCCATCTCAAAATATTTACAAAATCAAAATATCTAGATACAATATGGCATACACCATCTCAAAATGTGCCATATGACATCTCAAAATAAGAACTTCAACTACAAATGTTTCTAGGACATCCTATTCTATTGGTGGATAATCAAAGTGAAGTCTCTTCGAACTACTCTTTGGCTATGATGTATCCTACATTAAAACACAAAAGTGAAACCCCAAGTTAGATTACTTAATTTATATGGTTTCTACAAATAATAAATAAAAATTTAAAATCATAGTCAACAACAACAATAATTTTTTTAAAATTGAACTCTCATATACCTTGCCTCTCGGTCTCCTCATGCGGTCAGGAGACCTAATATATGTCTTTGGTAGCGAAGGGATAATGCCACCAATGATGACTCTGACTTGTATGTATGTTTGTGAACATGAGATTGATCTACGACTTAAACTATCTAATGTTAAATCCTTGGTATGAAATACATGTTTCAAAAATAACTGAATTAACATTAAAACTTACCTATGTTGAACTTTCTTCAGGAAATGTCAGTTGGGTCATCATCGATACAAACCCTTGGCGTGATACCTCCCTCAAACTAGGGATGACCTACAAAAGTCAAATAGATACTTCATACAATCATGACTTGATAATATTAAATATATACTTGATAGTAAAATCCACACAAATAAATTTAGAAATATATGTACTGTGGGGCTATCACTGTGAATTGAGATGCCTGTGACTCTATCGTGGTGAACCGGTCTCATGAAATCATCAGACACCACCCCCTGTCAAATAAAACATGTAATTAAAAATGAGTATGCACAAGTGACAAATATACATGTATGCTTAAACAATCTAAAATACTTAGTTACCTTCCCCTTGTCAACACCAGACACCTGAACCCCCTCACATTTCCCCCTAGTGGCAACTGGTGAAGCCTGCATCAGTATGCAATAAGATGATCATAAAAATTAAAAAATACATGTATATACTATTATAATAAAAGGAAACCAATGATTACATTAAAACATATGTACCATGGAAGTGTCAAGGCCAAATGAAATGGTTGAAAGCGTGGACCCCTCCACCTGTGCCATCTCCTCCTTTGTCATCAACTAGACATAAATGAAACACATAAAAATATAAATGGGAAATCATTATAAGAAAATTCTATTAAAAATATGAACGTTTAAAATTAAATACAATGTAACAAGCTAACTGTTTACTCTTACTATAAAAGTAGGAGTCCATGGCTCTGTATGCCCCTGATGCACATCTCCATGGGGTGCTTCAGTGCCTATAGTGTGTTGTGTAGTATCTTCCACCTCGAAGACATAGTTATATGCATCACTATCATTCAGGGGACCCAAGCACATATTCTTTCATATAACACAAGTATGAGGCACACAAACATGTGAGCTTGTGGAGGATTTGGAAGGGCCAGAAGCATTAGCATGAGAAGGCAACAATGTCGCACTCTTCCTAACTAGTAGATCACTCAAGGTGTGAATGGATTGAATAGTCCGTGAGCTGACCTCAACAATAATGTCAGGATGCTACATTGTAGGAGGTGGTGAAATCTTGGGAGGGGGGACATATGTGCAGGATTTAACCCACTGTGCCCTTGGCCTGTCCCGGGGAGCGCCTAAGTCTATGCCCTGGTTCTGTCTCATGCTCCAATAATTAACTTTGTGACCGAGCACAAATTCAACATATAATTTTATTATGAAATAGAATGGGACATCCAAATTGTTGTGGGGTGATCTATCAAAAAACATCCACCATTGATCCCAAAGTTGTCATGTATTGCATCATTTGTGCACCATTTAATTGACAACTTGGTTTTTTAGGGTCCACTTTTAAACCAGTTTTGGTATCAACAAAAATGTTACATATGTCATGTTTTTTTAATATTTAGATCCATAAATTGATCATAGTCAAGCCCATCATGAAATTGGGCATGCATGGATTCATGCTAAAGAAGTGTAGCATTGTGTTGTTTTGTGAGTTTCTCCATGCTTTCAATAATGGAGTTCAACGTGGAAAATTTGAGGCGCAAGGTGGGGATGTTCACATATGTGTTTTGATATCCTCTAAGCTGATTTAGATTTTCTCTTATGAGATCGTGTAATGGTCGAGGGTTTGAGACTGGTTGGTCTTTTGAAGGTGGGGGATTGTTTTGAGGTGGTTCTGGATTGTTCGCAGACTCATTGGGAGGGTTTTCAGATTGGTTTGAATCCATGTCCGATTCAAAAACAATAACGAATAAAGAACATCAATTTAAACCCTATTTTTTATCATTTCAACTCTAGTTTATAATCAATTTTAAAAAACAATAAACAATATCATTTAAACCCTAGTTTAAAAAAAAATAAAATCCAAAAACAAAAAACAAGAATGAAACTAATAAATTTCACTTACCTCTTAATTGTAGAAAATATGATATGGGATCCCTAACAAATATACGATATGAGAGGCTTGGATACTTTAATGTTTTCACAATGAAAATGTTGAATGCAACCGCGGGAAACAATATATTGTTACTAATGAATATCGGATATCCAATATTATCGAATATATGATATTATCAGATATCCGATAATATTTGATATCCGATATTATCTGATGTCCGATAATATCAGATATCTGATAATGCTTTAGCTTTGGCTTTTGGCTTGGCCAGGTGTACTAACACCCATGCCTACTCAAAATTCAACAAAATTTTGTGTGTGCTTTTAGACAAGTGAAAAACTAATTTTTTCACATCGCTAGTTTTTGGCATACTATGATCTTGCACATACCCATACATTGGTGTAATAGAAGAAAGTTGCATGGTCACGTTATTTCAAATCATGGAATAGGAATAGATCCTAGATTAGTAGAACTACAATTGACAATATTCCTAATCCCTAGAGCAATGAAAGAAATTCAATCATTCTCAGGTCAAATTAACATTGTTAGAAGTTTCATTTCAAAATTTACAGATATTGTCAAACCTATCTCTAAGATGTTAAAGAAGAATGCGATAATATTTTTGGGATGATCAAGCTATTGAAGCATTTTTTACCATTGAGAAAGAAATCAAGGTGTATTTTCCTAAATTATAAGCACCTAAGTGGTCTATAATTTCATGATTGTTTAGCACCTACCTTAGTGTGTTTCCATTGTAGATTACATATTAGGACTTTATAATTATACTTAATGCATATCTAATTTGAATATGGGTCCTCTAATCTCTTCAAACTTGTTCAAAATTTAGGTAGGACCTTATTTCTATGTTCCCTCCTATATTTTTCCTTTAATCACAATGTATCATCCAAAAAATTTAGCACACATCAATTGGATGTCTTTTAGGACCCACTAGCCCCATTTTAGTGATTCCTTGATCCAAAGGTATTTATGATTGATTCCCACATCTTATGCTTTGTTTCCCCTTGACTTTTCATACCTCTAGAGTCTTGAATTCACTTTGAATTCAAATCCTCTGGGACAAGGGCCCCGACCCAAGTCGACCTTGTCCTTGGGGGTTGTGTTTAAGTGGGCTCCAGGCCCTATACATGGGTGTTTTAATCCATGATCTCATTTTGGTCGGCCCAACAAATTTGAACCCCAAAATGAGTATAAAAGGGGGTCTCTCCTCTCATTTTTGGCATCCACTCTTATTATGCAATCCATTCTTTATGCAAGATACCACTATCTTTATGCAAGCAATTTCAACATTCAAGTTGTGTAATTAAGGTGGTGAATTCAAGATTTGAAAGCAAGCATCCATTGAAGATATCCAAGTCTCCAAGTCTTCTTCCATTCATTCAAAGGAAATCTTCTGTCCTTGATGCAATTTTATCTCCCATGGTGGCCTATTGGAGGAATTCTCAAGCAAGCAATAAGATCCATTCCTCTTCTCTATCCATGATTTCAAGCATACATTCATTGAAGATCTAGGATTGGAAAGTGTAGGTCCATTGAATTTGTGAAGCTATCCTTGATTCTAAAACATCTTCCAAGCATACAAACATCCTTGTGGAGTTGACTAATTTCTACATCCATCCATGAGGGTTTTCCATGCAAAGTAAATCTGACATTTATCTTGTTTATGCATTTTCCTTATTTCATTTCAAGGTTAATTCCTAAACGGGGGCTTGACCAAGGAAAGCCCCTTTCCATCAAACTATTTCCATTTTTCTTGTGTGCACGTGAAAATTTACAGGTTTTAGATCTAGGAAATTAGAGGTTCGGAACCAGTGACAGGTCTGCTATAGATTCCACCAATTTTTGTGCCTCCAAGACAAGACCAATTATGGAGGACAAGGCCAACTTGAGTAAGAATTTTCCTTTGGATTTAAAAATTTCATAGTTAGAAAGTACAGGTCTCAGAATCCCAAATCCAGAATGGTTTTTGATTTTGAAAGTTTTCCTATTATAGTCATTTCTAGATTTGTAGTTTGTTCTTCCTCTCCTTGATTTCAAGGTGAGTCCATTCATATTTTTAATTTGATATTGTATTTCCTTTTATACCTAAGCTCTGATATCATATCTTGTTAATTATCAGTTCTTCATCCTAGTTTTGATTTCCTTTCATAATTTTACATATCAATTTACATATCATACATATCTTAACAATAAGGGAATTCATCTTCATACTCTATCTTCAATTATATATCTAGTGTTAGCATCCCTACATATTATTTGGGCTTTGTTGATCTGGTTTCAGTTTGAGGGTGAAGTCTTTGGAGGTATTCCTAATGTAAGATAAGATATCCACATAAAAACAAACAACAACCTAGGATTTGGTGAGCCATTTCTACACACTTAGACTTGGTTTACCATTTCTTATGTTACACATAAAATTCATTTAATTTCATAGGCCCTATTTGACCTTCATGGCCTTGGAATGTTGTCTTGATATTGTAATGAGCTTTCAAAACTTATCTTGCATTTACTAACTACCAAAATGTTGGCCCATTTAGGGTGAGATAGTTCACCATTGGTGATGTGTCCCTAGGGTTTTGAGCCTAGAGTTGGGGAAAAATCCTGTATTGAGCTATTTGTGGGGTATCCTAATCTATGGTCAACCTACTCAATTCTATCTCTGGATTTAGTATAAAAACAACCCTCACACTTCATTTTGGCATGATGAAAGAAATTGCAAGGTTGAAGCCCCAATTTGAGGATATCTCATGAAGTGAGGATTTTCTATATTGAAGGATGCAACAATTTCTATCAAGAATCTACATTCATTCTTAAGCATCCAAGAATTCAAACATCATAGAGACACAAATTAAATATGAAGATGGCTAGGAGATCACCGATTGATGACTGGTTGTACTCTTCCTTCTAGGGTTGGCTATGATTTCTTGTTATTTTCATATCTATCCATTTGTGCTTTAGATTTATCTATTTATATATCATATTTATATTTATTTGCATGCACTAAATCACACATTTATTGTATTTCATACTAGGGTTTCACTCTATCATACATAGGGTAGATCTAGTCATTTTTTATGCATTTAGCTCATAGCAATTTAGACATACTCTAGATTAATGAGCACTACACATTACATATGTCACATTGGCTATCCGTAGAGGTGGGAATCACTAAAACAAGGGGTTGACCAAGGAAAATCCCTATTTAGCCACAAACACACAAAAAATTATATTTGTAGATGGTAGACTATCCTAGAATGGGATGCTAGTACAATCGAACCTTTTTGAGACTAAGATATAATTGCTATGAAAGTTTGAGAAAAATACCTAGGGATAGGGTGAAACTCAATCTATACCTAGGGTATAGGGTGAAACGCGATCTATCCCTCCCTATTCTCAGTGAAATTTTAGGGGCAGAAAGTTACAGGTCTCTGTGTGTCAGACTTGAAAAAATAACTCATTTTGAGGCTCCGATGGCTAAGAAATATGGATTCAAAGTACACTTTCTCCATCCTATTTCCAAGTGCATTTTTTCCTCCCCTTTTCTTTGTAGGTTACTTACTTTTACTATATCAAATATGTTATTAGTATTTCATTTACAAATCATTGCAACAAAGGAATAGAAATCCTAAGGGCATAGATCTTGAATTAGTGCCTTTTCTCCTTGGTTGTGTTAATCAGTCTGGATTTGAAGAATTTTTTATTCTAATGTGTCTCATGAATTGGGCAATAGTATCTTTCATGTTGCTTACCATTTCATACATCACACAAG
Source organism: Thuja plicata (assembly GCA_018584345.1). NCBI lineage: Eukaryota > Viridiplantae > Streptophyta > Pinopsida > Cupressales > Cupressaceae > Thuja > Thuja plicata. The sequence continues at coordinate 58,142 of MU227367.1, forward strand.
GAGCTCCTTTTTTGATATCACCAGACTTTGGTTAGTCTTTCCAATTATTTTATTTTTCTTCCTATCACACAATAACAACAATATTACTCCAAAAGAATAATTACGGATTTGAGCAACCCATAGGATTTTGTAACAAATTCTTGTAATCAACTGAATTAAAATATGTCTTAGCAGAAAAATAAGCATATTCTCTCAAGTGTTAAGGCTATTAAACTTTTAGGCCTTATTTAGTAGGAGCTCAAGTCACTACCTATGTCCCAAATGTTGCAGTCAAGGATATCTCTGTTCAATCTAAAGTAACATGTAGGAGCTGCAGGCCAATTAACAAAATTTAGGAATGAAACATTAATAATCAGATTACAAATCTTGTAAGGGGACACCGTTTAGCAAAGTTGGTGGCAAAGAATAATTCAGAGGCTTCTCAAATCAATTCCATTAAAGCAGGGAGGGGAGAGGTATGTAGTTTATAAAGGTTTCCTTGGTATATTGATATAATTTATTAATCGATAACCTTTAAATGTTCCGAGAATCTCACCGATAATTTTTTAAAAAGGACATTAAAATTACAATATTTGAAGTGTGTATTTATCCAAGTTGATTTGTATTGGCAGGATAGGAATGGTGTTTTATTGTTTTTTCTAGATGAATACAAGCACAAGAAGTTCTTAATTAAATGCATGAAGCAGTCTATGGTGGTCATTATATAACATAATTTTTTTCTTGGAAGATTTTAATGGTAGGCTATTATTGGCCCACTCTCTTTGCAAACACTCATAAGATGGTTAAAAAATGTGAAATTTGTCAAAAGTTCTTAGGAAAGTTGAAGTTTTTAGGTGTACTACCCCTTAGACCAATACCATCATAGTCCCATTTTCATCAATGTGGTATTGATTTCATATGAAGATAAATAAATCATCTAGGGGAAGATATAAGTGGATAGTAGTTTCCACTAATTACTTTACTAAATGTATTGAGGCAATCCCTACTAGGAAAGCCACTAGTAAGGTTATAATGGATTTTATACTTGAAAAAATCATCATTAGATTTGGTGCCCCAATCAAATTAGTCATGAATAATTCTATGTGTTTTAGGTCTAATGAATTCCTTGACTTCTATAATTCATATGGCATAGAGGTATAATATTTTACACCTTACCATCCTCAAGGTAATGGACATGTAGAGTTAAATAATAGAGTTTGATGAAAATAATCAAGAGGGTCTTAGAAAAAAAACAAGAAGTCTTGGGATTCAAATCTCAAAATTGCTCTTTGGATTGATAAGGTAACAATAAAGAAGACAATTGGTAAAATCACCTTTTCAGTTGGTATATGGAGAAAATGCAAGATTATCTATTAAAAAATTGTTGCTTTTCTACAAATTTATACAAGAATATAATGATGAATTTTTTTATCCAATGCATAATAGAACCTTGTAGTTGAAAAAATTGGATGAAAGTAAGAGGTATACCTAAAGGAAGAATTTGAAAATTCAGCAATAATCAAATATTTGTTTGATAAGTAAAAAAAACATAGGAGTTTTGAGGTCAATGGCATGGTCCTGATGTGGAATGTCAAAGCTCAAGGAAAAGAAAAAACATGGAAATTTTGAAGCCTTATGGCTTGGTCCATATGTTCTTGCAGATAAACATGGACATGACTCATATTTTTTGCAAGATGTTCATGGAGAAGTTTTGGAATTGCCAGTGCATGGGCAATTCTTGTAAAGAGTTTTTAGTTAATCTATCATCATTCATTGTGTATATAATTACAAATATATAGTTTCTTAGGTTTTTGTTCTTATCTTAGTTCCTAGTATGCACTCCCAGAGATCTGCCTTCTCATGTTGACTAGTTCAGCCAACCGTTGTTGTTGGGAGTCTCCATTTTCTCCTCCCCTCCTAGTATCATGAAATTTTATCAAGGGTTTAAAGTCATAAATCTTGTTTAGGATCCCTAAACCCTAAACCCTAGGTGTCCATTCATAGTGTGCTATGAGCTCTATTTTATTTCTTCATCAAGTCTTTGGAGCCATAAGATAGTCTTATTTAGAAGTAACTTTGATTCATAATATATAAAAATTCCCTTTGGTACCCAAAATCTATGACCATTGACTAAAGATGAAACCCTCACCGTTTCCAATGAACTATCCATACATTTGGTCCTTAGAAAGGTACTATTACACTCAATAGTATATGCATCTAGCTTATACAATGTGTCAATTTTGACACCTCTAGCAATCACCATAGCACGTCTCACCATTTTACGTCTTACATCGGGAAAGACTACCTAAATATCTAAATCTATTAATTTTCACACAGATAACAAATTTTATTTTAGACAATAGAAACTTCATATGCAATTGATGCAATTACATTGATTTTATTTTATATTATTTCATTTGCTTTCCTATTTCTCCACTTATTAGGATTAGAATTTTGCATAATCTAAAGGTTTGTAGTTTTCGTTAATGATTTATGTCTCCCCTCTAATTTCCTCATAGTTACAAATTCTAAAACCAGTTCAAGGCCCTATTCAACGCTCTATTTAGGTATTTGATTCTGTGTTCTAAAAACCCATATTGGTGAAAGAAACGACTGGGTGGTTCAAAATCGTGGTCTGTGACTGCTGCCTTTTTCTGACTTTTCAACAACACCTACACAGTGTAAAACCAAGTTATTATAATCACCATTTTTGAGCTACAAATCTTGACTTCAACAACGACTAGGGACTTTTTTAGTGGTGATTCTTCACCAATTGGAAAATATGTCCCGTCGGGCGTATAGAATTTGGCAAAAAAATTAGTAGTATACTATTTGACCGGTTCACCCAGATTTTATAAAAAACACGTATATTGGTCGGGTTGTTCGTCACTATTTGCATGTAATTTCACTACGGTAGTGGGGTTGTTCACCCATTTATCTATTGTATATTTACTATTATTCACCACGGATTAAGGAAGGGGTATTTATCAAGGATCACCAGTCACCAAAGGCTCATTATCCCAAGTTAAAATTTTATTTGCACTAGGAACCAATTTGCCACGCATCGTAATTCACCGTATCCCAAATTCCCGCCCTATTTGCCTAGTCAATTACTTGAAATTATGCGGGGTTCACCAAATATTAGTTTTTATCATATGCAAATGTCATCCCCTTCGCCAAAATTTGAAATAAGCATTTGTATATAAGGATAGTTTCAAGAGATTTAGGAGTACAAAAAATTAGTTGATTCTGAGCTAACAATTGCGATCGGTAGCGAACTGGAAAGATTGTGAGTCCTTAGTATCTTATAATTATTCAAGTAAAATTTTATTGCAGCCTTAATTTGTTGGAGATGTCACAGTCAAAGTTAAACAGGAAGAGGACTATTGAAGGTGGATAATTTGGAAATGTCCAAGAGAGGCCAACGAAATGCAGAAAAATATCTTCATACTTTGGTGAGGGTAGACACAATGGTGTTGGTCAAAGTGAGGAAGGTACGTCATCAGAGGAACCTGTACAACTTTGAGGTTATCAACTTACACAGGAGTCTATTCAACAAACTAGGGAACCTAATAAATCTGGTGACAAAGTTGCGGAACCTAATATCTCTCATGAAGATGACCTTGAAGATGAATTTCAAGTAAATAACTAGTACCAGGATGAATCGATCGACTTTGGTGATGATGATGTTTCAATTAACAGTAACACTAAAGGGAGAGGA
>MU227367.1:82873-93882 GCA_018584345.1 Thuja plicata
GTATGTTTACTTTCACAGATTGAACCCTTAAGTATTGAAGATGCTTGTAATGATTATGATTGGAAGAATGCAATGAAAGAAGAATTAGATCAGATAATCAGAAATGACACATGGGAATTGGTCCCCAGACCTAGTGACAAAAATGTGATTGGAACAAAATGGGTATTCAAAAACAAGATGAATGAAGATGGTCCAGTAGTTAGAAAAAAAGCAAGATTGGTATGCAAGGGATATGCGTAGAGAGAAGGAATAGACTACACTGATACATTTGCCCCTGTGAGCAGAATAGAAGCCATAAAGTTTTCTAACACTTTTTTTCCAATTTGCATGCTCAGGATTCAGACACAGAATCATTTTTAACCATTCAAGATCGCATCCTGGATACGCCATCATACCGCAAAAAAGTCAGATCGCATCTAGGATTTCCCAGATCATTTCTGGTTTGGGCTCGCATCTGGTCGGCAAGGGACCGTATTTGGTAAATAAGCTCGCATATGGTATGTTGCATCACATTTAGTGACATTTTAAGATCGTATCTAGTTAAAAATCTTGTGCATTCAGTTTACCTAATCCTAACATTTTGACAATGTGGTATTTGTGGTATTTTGCAGCTTGATAAGTGTTTGCGGGGTATATTTGGAGGTTTTCATGGAGTTAAACTAGATAAATAATAACGTGGTTTTATAGGTTGCCAACCCCCATCTTGACTTCTATTTATTTACTTTCTAAACTTAAGACCATTTCTCCACTTGATAAAACAACTACATATTATGCTCTTTTCCTCTTGAGGAGAATCAGAAAATTGGATGTTGTCTTATCATTTGTGACAAAATTGGGGGTAAATGAACAAGCAAACAAAAATCACTTAATTCTTTTTGGATAGTAACTGAACAAAACAAAACACTAAATATGTGGGATTAATTGAACAAGTTCAACCACTTAATTCTTTTTGGATAAAAAATTGAACAACACACATCATTAAATCATTGTGGTAATTGAACAAGGCAAAATTTCCCTTTCAAGCATCCTGTTTTCTTTAAAATAGGAACAAATTAAATCAAGCTCAACATAGCTTGAGGGAATGAATTTTGTTTTAAGTGCTTTGGGAGAAAATGACATGGACTAGGAGAGTATGCTCTTCTTCTTTTGAAGAATCAGAAATCTAGAAATCCTAAGCTCGCCAATCCTGGTTACATATCATTTAAACAGTAGAGGGCCTACTGGTTGAGGAAAAAATCTCCCGAAAATGACCCAAGTGAGGATAGGTCTTACACCGACCCTTCCAACTCACTATAAATAGTTGCTTCCTCATAGGCCAAAGCCTCGGAAGATGGAACTGGTTTTGTTCTTGGAATTTCAACATCATTCCTGGAACATATCGGGGTATATATAGAGTGGAGCCGCTTGAATCTTGCTTGCGAGACTATATATATTTAGGTACTCATAGGGCTATACACCTTAATTTTGCCTTGTGCAATTCTATGGGGGACAGTTTCGAATGGATTGCTCAATAATTTATAATAAATTCAACTGAAAGAATACCTGATTCATCCCCGAAAGGGTGATAATCTTTGTGCAAGGCAAAAAGTAATTGCCCCAAGACACTCATCATATCGTGCCCTCACTTGTGTTTGGAGTTGGCTAATACAACATCATGACTGGAGCCATTGCATGCTTAGTGATGGCTGTATTCTGATTAGCATTTGAGTGTGTACCTAAGTCAATGAGCAAAGATTTTCATCCGCCACCTAGAAAATAGGACAAAGTGAGTGTTTGTTTCACCCTCTTAACAATGCAAAACTGTTTGACATGTTCTAAAAGATCATTAAAAAGATAAGCTCCTCAAAAAAATCAACAAATTTCAAACCTTGGAGTACAAGTGTTTTTCACACCTTATGACACCTCTTGATGCAATCTGGAAACAAACACCTTCATGCACTTCGAAAACAAATTTTTCAAAACTGACCCAAATTGACAAAGACATCATAAAATCGTATCCTATTTTTCCTGAGTCATATTCAGTATTTAGGATCGCATCTGGTATTTAGGATCATGATCAGTTCAATACGTGTGGTCTAACCATTTTCTACCAACAACTTGGTTCCCAGCTCACTATCAGGGCATTCTAATCCTCTGACGCTAGAATCATTTACATCCACCAACAACAAACATTTACCTCTACCTAGACACACCCACTTGAATGATCTGAAAACCATACTTGCACTATTGGGAAACGTTAACAAAGTTGAGAAACAAACTTCATGGTTAACACAAGATGCAACTAGTACACAACTAAAGGATCAAAACTACCTCCTAAAACACCACACTTCCAAGGAGAAACTTGTCGCAGTTCCCTTTTTGATCTTGATTCACCTCAAATGGATAGAAACACTAACGACTGGAGTAAGGCCTTTGAGGGTTATAATGATGACAAATAAGCACAATCCAAAGGCACAAAAGAGGAATAAAGACCCAAGTTTGAACGTAATCCATTTGGATCAGATAGTGAGGAAGAGATCCCTGAAGATGAATACGAAAAACTCAAACAAAGAAAACGAATCCACAAGATATTGGAACGGATAATTGGTGACAATAAAGAAAAATAATTCCTCCATCTAGCATTCTCAGGTGTCAAGCTACCCAAGGATTATAATGTGGATGAACTCAAAGAAAAGGAGGTACCAAACCTGATATCTATTCTCACCAAACAACTCAATCTAATGCAAATCGAGCTCACCAACCTCAAAAAAGAGAAGGACAAACCTAAAAAAAAATACTCTTTGGACACAATTTGTCCATTTCCTTTCGACAAGAGTATCACTATGGTCCCATTTCCTCCTAATGTGGCAAGGCCTAAGTATGAAAAGTACATAGGAGAAACTGATCCACATGACCATGTAAGGGAATTCTGTGCTCTCAGCATTGAATACATGCACGAACCAACATACCTCATGCGACTATTCCTAGGAAGTCTAGGAGGTAATGCCACGGAGTGGTTCTCAAAATTGAACCCTAAGGTCAAAACATTCAATGAGTTGATGCAACGGTTCATTCAACATTACTCCTACAACATCCAACATGACGTCACCATGATGGATCTATATAACACCAAATAGAAAACTGGAGAATCATTTACACACTTCCTACAAAGATGGAGGAAGATTTTTGCATGATATTCAAGGGTCATTCCTGAAATGGAGAAGATGGAAATCTTTGTTAATAATCTCATGCCAGAATTGAGCTATGCTCTACAAATGCAAGATTCTCCTAGCTTCGATAGGATGATTAAGAATGCCCTCCGTATTGAGGAAGTCATGGTAAAAAAGGGAGAGGTCACCCTTCAAAATGAAAGCAAAGGTAGTAACTCCAACTCCAAGCCTAAATGGTGGAAGCAAAACAAAAATGTTGTTAATGATGGAGTAGTTGACGCCTCTAACATTAATTCTAAACCCAAAGTGTTCAATCTAAGTAATGGCATGCAAGCAAGCAAAGAAGCTAAAATGACACCTCCTATTCCCAAAATGAACAATGATAATGACAAGGGACAAACATGGACTTCAAAACCCCAAAGAACATTCACTCCTTCAGGGGAACCTCTTGAGACCATCTTAAAAATGCTGGTGCATAACAAAGTTCTTACAATTCCCGATTCTAAACCATGGGAACCAATGGTCAAACCAAGGTGGTGGGATGATAACTCCTATTGTATCTTCCACAAAAATAAGGGACATAAGACTAATAATTGTCTCAAACTTAAACATGTCATCCAGGACCTCATCAAAGGAGGTAAGATCAAGGTAGATGGACAAACTACCAATGAGGATCACACAACATTCAATAAACCATTTCCTAATTACAATCAAGGGGAAACATCTAAAGGGAAAGGTAATGAGATAAACTACACCTATTCCAAAAGTGACAATGTGATTAATATGCTTAATATCAAAACTCAATCCATCAATGTGGTCATGATTAAGGGAGCCTCATCCTCCTCAAATGCTGTCACACGGAGCCAGGAATAGGTTACAATCAATGGACCTCCAAAATCAACATCCATATCAAAGGTTCCTATTATAACTATTCCTAAACCAGCAGCAAAACATGTGGTCACTATCCCCGGAGCAAAATATGACTTGGTAGATCAATTGCAACAAACCGCTGCCAAAATTTCCATCTTTGAATTGCTCAAGATATCCACTGTGCATAGAGAAATCCTAGAACAAGCCCTACACGCTGCTAACATTCTAAAGGATATCGATATAGACAAGCTCCAAGCAATGGTCAATCACATCTCAGCGCCACACTACCTCTCCTTTTCTGAAGAGGGCGACAAGTCATTGACCCATCCACACAATCAACCCCTCCATATCGAAGTTCTTATTCATAAATCCCGTGTTAGATGCGTATTGATAGATGGAGGCACAAGATTGAATATCTGTACACTGGATCTCATCAAGAGACTAGGTCTCTAAGAACAAACAATTGACACTAGAAACAAGATCACCATCAAAGCTTATGATGAGGAAGAAAGATCCTCCAGGGGTCTTATTTCTCTCCCTATCAGAGATGGACCAATTGAAATGAATGTCATATGTCAAGTTCTAGATTTACCATTGGCCTACAATATTCTACTAGGTAGACCATGGATTCATGAGATGCAAGCTGTAACATCCACTTATCACCAATGCATAAAGTTCCCACATAATGGGATAGAAGTGATGATTCCTACAGATGCCAACTACACTTGCAACAATATCAAAGCAGGTAGCATGATCCCACACAACAAAAAGGATATGGATGCAGTTGCTCTTGAGACTACCAAGGACATGGTTATGAAGAGTTTTAGCAAAACATTGAAACTTCAAGAAACTGGCATGGGAGAGTATAAGCTAAACCTGACTCCTTCACTGACAGACCTTCCGGTGTCACCAAGATCCTATGGAAAACCGTCATCAACATTCACACCTCTAGCATTCAAAGAGCCAGAAGTACACAAGGCAACTGGCATGATAAAGGCATCCACATCTTCTTTAGATAACACAGAAGAACAGGCAGTCTTGGAATGGCTTTACAAAGGAGAACCAGTGGAATCTGAGGTCAAACATGTGAAGATATCCCTAGAGCAGTATGGAAAGGGATATGATTTCCTCAAACAAATGGGTTACAAAGGAAAGGGAACTCTAAATGACATAGGACGAGGGATCATTGAACCCATACCCATGGAGTTCCACCTCAACAGAGATAAAACAGGACTGGGCTTTAATACTCAATCCAACAAACCTACTTCAAAAGAGAGTCCACCTTCTGAAACAAGGAGTGATAAAATAAAGGAGATAATATCAGAACCATGGCCTTATGAGAGGTTACTGCATATTGGTACAGAGAATCCTAAATATCAAGGAGAACGCTATGTACCTAGCTTTGAGGTACCACAGGATCTTCATGCTCCTTTGCTAGCACAACCTCCCATTCAAGAGGTAGGAGACACCATAGCAACAATCACTCAAGAGGAACCCCGACCACGGAATTTACATCCTAACTGGGGGAAATTAGTCACAATTACACATGTCCTTGATCTACCTCACTTTGATCTACAAGCAGCTAACTGAGTCCATCAAATAAACATTGCTGAATATTTAAACAGATCTAATGATGATGTCACAGACTCTCATGACTATGAGTGGGATTGTCTATCTATTGCCTCTAAAGATATTGGGATAGATACAATTCACATGTTTGCAGCTTCCTCAGCTCCTAGTAAATGATCTAACACTCCTTTCAATGATATTGATCCTCCTATAGCAGAAGAAGAGTTCCTTCCCCCGATCATTGACAGAGACACTGGTGAATACATAAGTCTACAAGAATTTCATAGGCTGCAAGCAAGAAGCCTCCTTTTACGAAGGGATGATGATGAGATGTCTACTAACGAGTCGCTAGAGTTTGATCCATATATAACTGACAATGACCCTTTTAACAACAATCTTACTCTTATTGATCTAAACATTGAAGATATTAACTTAATAGACCATGTAATGTCAGTTAATGGTCTTGATGCTAACACGATGCTATCCTTCCCAGAATCTGACTGCCTAAAATTGGTACTTCCAGACCTAATTGATTGGACTGAAACAGATCCTATTCCTGTCCTTAACTTTCCCAATGACCACTCCCTAGCTTTTTATCTTAATGCTTGTGAACCTTACCCTTCTTCCACCAATGTAAGGAGTGAGAACATGTCACAGGAGGGTATCAAGTTTCTTAGTCACAAACTGAAAAATAAAATGAAAAAGCGGACTGATGGTGAAAACCACTCTGTGGTAGTATCGGATCTCAAAATAGTAAAGAAAAAAGATGTATCCAATGGTGAAAACCTCTCAGAGGCGCCAAAGGATGGGACTCTTGATATCCTCCCTGAACACTTTCAGGAAAGATCTTCAGTATTGATTGAACCAACACAGCCAGTAAACTTGGGCACTATTGAAAATCCTCAAATAGTTCATCTAGCACAATCTTTATCAGAAGAAGAGAAGGTACAATTCATAGAGTTCCTGAAAGAGAAAAAGATCAACTTCGCTTGGTCCTACATTGATATGCCAGGGCTAGATCCCAATCTCATTATGCACCACTTATCTATACTTCCCGAGATCAAGCCCGTGAAACAAAAACTTAGAAAAATGCATCCTCATGTTGCATTATTGGTAAAAGTAGAATTAGAAAAGTTGTTAAAAGCTGGATTTATTCAAGTCATTGCCTATGCAGCATGGATCTCTAATGTGGTTCCCATTTCTAAATCTGATAAATCTATTAGGATCTGCACAGACTTTAGAGACCTCAACAAAGCATTCCTGAAGGATGACTTCCCTCTACCAAATATTGACATGATCATAGACCTTATAGCTGGCTTTCAGATGTATTCATTAATGGATGGATTCTCAGGCTATAATCAAATCAAGATCACTCCTGAGGATCAAGAGAAAACCGCATTCACATGCGCATGGGGCACATTTTGCTGGAACATCATACCATTTGGGCTAAAGAATGCCGGTGCAACATATCAAAGAGCTATGAAAACAATATTCCATGACATGATGCACAAGAACATGGAGGACTATGTCGATGACACATTGGCTAAATCCAAAGAAAGAGGTACTCACATTGCTGACCTAAGAAAGATATTGGATCGAATGGAATAGTTCCAACTCAGGCTCAATCCGAAGAAATGTGCCTTTGGGGTCCAATCAGGCAAGCTCCTAGGGTTCATAGTATCAGCAAAGGGAATCGATGTAGATCCTGCAAAGGTCAAAGCTATTCTAGAGATGACTCCTCCACATAATATCAGTCAAATGAGGACACTACAAGGGAGACTCCAGTCTATCAGGAGATTCATGTCCCAACTTGCAGATAAGGCATAACCCTTTACTAAGCTACTACATAAAGGGGTTACATTCGAATGGGATGAACACTATGAAGCAAAATTTAGAGAATTAAAGGTGTACCTGGCTGCTCCACCTATTCTTATGGCACCTAGTCATGGAAAGCCTTTGCTCCTATACATTTCTGCTACAGCTACATCCCTAGGAGTATTGCTAGCACAAGAGGATGAGACAAATAAAGAAAGATCTATCTACTACATTATTAGAACCCTAGTCACTTATGAGCTCAATTATAACATTATTGAGAAAGCATGCTTAGCAGTCATCTTTGCATCATAGAAATTGAGATAATATATGCTCTCTCATACAGTGAAGCTCATTGCTAAGATTGATCCTCTAAAGTATCTTTTGAGCAGAATGACATTAACAGAACGTTTGGCAAAGTGGGTCCTTATTCTAAGTGAGTTTGACATTGAGTATGTCAAACGGAGAGCTATCATAGGACAGGTACTTGTAGATCAATTGGCTGATTCACCACTCTAGGATGATGAACCTTTACTAATTGAATTTCTTGATGAAACAATCATGCATCTCACTGAACATCCCTGGAAGATGTACTTTGACGGTTCATTTACTCAACAAGGATCTAGGGCAGGGGTTCTCTTCATAACTCCACAAGGATACAAGATTCCCAAATCTTACAAATTAATGTTTCCATGCACCAACAATGTCTCAAAATATGAAGCATTGGTCAGTGGCCTCAAACTAGCCATAGAATGGAAGATCATTGAGTTACACATATATGGTGAATCCCAACTAATTATCAATCAAGTCAATGGGGAGTATCAAACAAAAGATGAAAAGTTGATGCCCTACAAACAACTAGTTGATGATCTAAAGAAATACTTTGTCTTCGTCACCTTCTAGCAGATACGAAGATCAGAGAACAAAGCTGCAGATGCTATGGCTACTTTGGTATCCATATTACAACTGGAGGAGCATCAATTCCACTATGACTTCTTGGTGGAAGAAATATCCTATCCTGCCTTTGCTAACCCTAAATACCATGTAATATGTGCCTTGAATACCCCAGATCAATCTTGGTATGCCAGTATCATTGCGTACCTTTCTCACCAAACCATTCCCTCCGATCTATCTAGAAATGAAAAAAGATCCCTGATTAGGATAGCATCATATTACGTCCTCATAACTAACAACCTTTATCAACACAGTCTCGACGGTACACTTCTTCGATGTTTAGAACTCGAAGATTCTAATCTCGCCTTAAAAGATGTCCACGAAGGTGTATGTGGATCACACTCGAATGACTTTTCATTAGCCAAGAAACTTCTCAGAGTAGGCTATTATTGGCCTACCATGGCGAAAGATGCTATTCAATTTTCAAAAGAATGTCTTAAATGCCAGACACATGGAAACCTTATTCATGCTCCTGCCAGAGAGCTTATACCTTTCATAACACATTGGCCATTTCAGCAATGGGCCTTTGACTTGGTTGGACAAATATATCCCAACTCTTTGAATGGACACAAGTTTATCATTACGACCACTGAGTATTTCACAAAGTGGGTCAAAGCAATGCCGCTAATCAAAGCCACTGGCAAAGAGGTGGCTATGTTCATTTTGAACTACATTATTTGTAGATATGGGATACCCTCTTCAATTGTGACAGACAATGGGGGCCAATTTAAAAATCAAGACATTGATGACCTCTGTGAACAGTTCCATATCACTCAACATTGCTCCTTGGTCTATTATCCTCAAGGTAATGGATAGGCCGAGGCATCAAACAAAAATATTCTCAAAATTCTACATAGAAGTGTAAGCAAGTCTGGCAGAGACTGGCATCTACAACTAAATCTGGCACTATGGGCCTACAGAACAAGCATTTGAACACCAACTAGAGCCACACCATTTTCTCTAGTCTATGGTGCTAAAGTAGTATTACCTATTGAGGCAGAAATCCCATCTTTGCGGATATCTTTACAAGGACTAGTTACTGATGAGCAGTACTGCATTGATCGGGTAAATTCTCTGGACCTACTAGATGAGCGCAGACAACAAGCATTTGATCACCTCAAAGTGTATCAAGCACGTATGTCCATAGGTTACAACAAAAAGGTCAAACCATGCAAGTTTGAAGTGGGGGACCTTGTCCTCAAGGAGAATCCTAAGAACCAGCCTAACAGGGAGCAGAAAGGAAAGTTTGAACCTAACTGGCTAGGACCTTATGTTATCACTACTACTTTTAGGACTGGAGCTTATCAATTAGCTACACCTGAAGGAGACGTTCTTCTAGACCCTATCAACACTCTACATTTGAAGCGGTTCTACGCTAAATGTTCGGCTAGCAGAGCCTGTACAACAAAAACTTCTTGCAAAATATCAAAAACATTCAAAAAATTGATCCTGAAGAAATCCAAAAACAGTGGAAAAGGTCCTACAAAATGGGTATCCTTGGTGAAAACCTGGTAAACAGGCGCCTTGATACTACAAAAAACATTCAAAAAAGAAAAAATAGCAAAAAAAGTTAAAAAAGAGAAAAGTGCCTTGATGAGCACCTAGTAAAACAGGCATTTGGGTAGAAAAAAGAAAGAAAAAGATCTTTCCAAGTGGTGAAAACCTGGCAATCAGGCGTCACTTGTGTTCTGTGATCCATCTATCAATGCACTACTGATACTAGGCCTTCATAATTTTTCCTGTGCTCATACGTTGACTTCATTTTTCTACCTAACTATCTTGTCCTCGCTTGGGATTTGTCTATCTTTACATCTTAGGGATAAGTCATTCTGCACTGGGGGCATCTTTGCTAGCGTAGTCAGTTGAGGTTGCTAGGTTTCTCTAGGATGGTTTTTGTTACGAATACAATCTTTCTTGACACATCCTAAACAATATCACTTTTCAAAACAAGGGTGTCTTTTCAAAACATGGGCCATGACATTCACAACATTCCTACAAGGCTACATTGGATCACAAACAGGCATGGATTATCCTACCAAGGCACAGACATGGAACGCCATATTGCTTGTATTACAATTTTTTGATTGATGAATCTCTACTGTGTTTGACATATGGATGAACAAAGTAATAATTAACACATAGTTTTCTATTGGTTTGATTATGATTATTTTTGTGTATTGATGATGTTTTTAACTAGGGGCATCTAAGTAATTATAAATTTTATCTGATTGATTCTCAATTGATGATTTATTATGACTTCTTAGTTGCTCAATGACGTCTACGCAAAGACAAAGAGTCGCAAGGATAGGGGGCATAATTTTTTCTTGATTTTCTGTGTATGGTGATTGTTTCATATGATCCTATAAATTTCACCTAACTTGGATGTTTATGGTAAGAGTTGCTACTATGGGTGGATAGCCGCATATATCTCGATCTTTGTTATGAGTAAACTATGGTGAGTTTGAAATAATTTCCTTGTCTGTTTTTTGATCCAGATTCTCACTAAGGTATACGAATCATAATGTACTCAAGGATATGAATTTTCAAGGTCATTGTGGGTCCAATATCTTGCCTTACTCAGAATCTGGTATATTAAAAGGAAGGTGACTATTTTTATCCTGGCTTCTATGCCTTGATGCCTAAGTCTATTTCTGA
>MU227367.1:101357-112979 GCA_018584345.1 Thuja plicata
ATGTTTTCTTTTAAATGAAAAATATTATTCATCATTTATTTCCACTGGTAGTATTGGATTTATTAGTTTAAGTAAGCAATTCCAAGGCCACATTTACTAGGCCTAGCCAATAGTGTAAATAGAACTTAATTTATTAAAAATACCATGGTTGTTATTATGAAAGGACTACCCTAGACCTTTAGATAAAAAGGAGTTTTGTCCTATCAAAATTTTAATAAAAAATTTAGGTACTCAGAACAAAGCCGATTCAATTTGTTTACACTTTTGACAGATTCATATTTTCTTTTTAAATTATGGCACAATGCCTAGAGTTTTCATAAGAACTAATAAGGATGACATGATCTCATGTGAAACCTAAGATGAGTTTATAGAAAGCTCTGCTCCAAAAAGAAGTCCACAGCTTGGATTCTGATCACAGCCCTTTCTTCTCTCAACCTGATCAACTTCATCAATTGCTCTTTCTTCTCTCAACCTGATCAACTTCATCAATTGCTCTATATAAAGATGACTTCAAGAATGGACTCTATTTTAATCCAATAAATACAATGAGGCCATCCTCTAAATTTTATGTTTATGAACTAAAAAATAAATTTATTAGCCATTTCTTTTATGTGTTTTGATGTTTTAAATAGGGGGTTTAATTACCAAAATTTTGTATTTTAATTCTTACAAATAATATAACATTCATTCTATTTTTCTCAAATTTTTTATTAATCTATATTTTTATAATTTGCAACTTTTTCACATGTTCAAATTGTAGATGAAGGATTCACATTTGTTTTTTTATAAATAATTACAATTTGGACCATAGCTTCAACATTTTGAGGCCATGTTTACTGTTCCTATCTTATGACTTATATTAAGTGTTTTGGGCAGTCTTCAATGTCTTATGGAGGAATTATTTAAATTGGAGCTCAAGTTTAAGTTATTTGTGCTTATTAATTAAAATCATCTTTCAAAGAGCTAGAAAGCTGCATGGGGATTTCATTTCTTAGCATACAATATATTGTGATTTGAGAAATGGGTTTCTCTATTATTCTATAGAATATATAGTATTTCTAAACAATTTCTACAATGTAATTTGACATTCATCAATATTTAGTAGAGTTTTAAAACATAATAATTTCTATGTTGAATGTAATTGCAAAGATTTCTTGTAAGACTTGGGTTACAATGAAAAGGTTTAAATTTTTATCATCAATATTTCAGATCACAATCTATAATCTATTATTACAATGAAGAAATATTGTCAATCTTATATATATACACATGCAGATTCAATCTCTTTCCAATAAACACACACACACACACACACACACACACACACACACATTCAATTTTCTATAATATTTGTGACAAATAATTATTGTGGGACACTGTTTTGGAGGAACCAGTGTAACTTGTGCATCTGAAGTTTTCCCACACAAACGTTTGTGGCTGTATACGTGTGTGCCATGACTCACAGTGGGGATAGCTTACAACAAAAGTTACAATCTGTAAGACATCATTGTACTATTTTTAACCATGAAATGTTTCAATGTCATCTTTTCTGAGCTTTCTTCTCACTTTGAGTTTTGCTTATTCTTGAGAGCATAAGAATTGGTGTTCTTGCTTTACAGAATCGAAAGGAACTCAGCCAAGACTTCACATATAACTTTAAAAATGGCCCCAACTATCCTCCAACATCAATGTTATTTCCCACCCACTTGCAAAAGCAATTGCTCTGTGGAGAAAGTCCAAATTCGGTAACAATAAGCACATTATGTTTTCTATTAAATGAAAAATATTATTCATCATTTATTTCCACTGGTAGTATTGGATTTATTAGTTTAAGTAAGCAATTCCAAGGCCACATTTTCTAGGCCTAGCCAATAGTGTAAATAGAACTTAATTTATTAAAAATACCATGGTTGTTATTATGAAAGGACTACCCTAGACCTTCAGATAAAAAGGATTTTTGTCCTATCAAAATTTTAATAAAAAATTTAGGTACTCAGAACAAAGCCGATTCAATTTGTTTACACTTTTGACAAATTCATATTTTCTTTTTAAATTATGGCACAGTGCCTAGAGTTTTCATAAGAACTAATAAGAATGGCATGATCTCATGTGAAACCCAAGATGAGTTTATAGAAAGCTCTGGTCCAAAAAGAAGTCCACAGCTTGGATTCTGATCACAACCCTTTCTTCTCTCAACCTGATCAACTTCATCAATTACTCTTTCTTCTCTCAACCTGATCAACTTCATCAATTGCTCTATATAAAGATGAATTCAAGAATGGACTCTATTCTAATCCAATAAATACAATGAGGCCATCCTCTAATGTTTATGTTTTTGAATTAAAAAATAAATTTATTAGCCATTTCTTTTATGTGTTTTGATGTTTTAAATTTAGGGTTTAATTACCAAAATTTTTGTATTTTAATTCTTACAAATAATATCACATTCATTCTATTTTTCTCAAATTTTTTATTAATCTATATTTTTATAATTTACAACTTTTTCACATGTTCAAATTGTAGATGAAGGATTCACATTTGTTTTTTTATAAATAATTACAATTTGGACCATAGCTTCAACATTTTGAGGCTATGTTTACTGTTCCTATCTTATGGCTTATATTAAGTGTTTTGGGCAGTCTTCAATGTCTTATGGAGGAATTATGTAAATTGGAGCTCAAGTTTAAGTTATTTGTTCTTATTAATTAAAATCATCTTTCAAATAGCTACAAAGCTGCATGGGGATTTCATTTCCTAGCATACAATATATTGTGATTTGAGAAATGGGTTTCTCTATTATTCTATAGAATATATAGTATTTCTAAACAATTTCTACAATGTAATTTGACATTCATAAATATTTAGTAGAGTTTCAAAACATAATAATTTCTATGTTGAATTTAATTTCAAAGATTTCTTGTAAGACTTGGGTTACAATGAAAAGGTTTAAATTTTTATCATCAATATTTCAGATCACAATCCATAATCTATCATTACAATGAAGAAATATTGTCAATCTTATATATACACATGCAGATTCAATCTCACCATGAAATGTTTCAATGTCAGCTTTTCTGAGCTTGCTTCTCACTTTGGGTTTTGCTTATTTTTGAGAGCATAAGAATTGGTGTTCTTGCTTTATAGAATCGAAAGGAACTCAGCCAAGACTTCACATATAACTTTGAAAATGGCCCCAACTGTCATCCAACATCAATGTTATTTCCCACCCACTTGCAAAAGCAATTGCTCTATGGAGAAAGTCTAGATTTGGTAACAATAAGCACATTATGTTTTCTTTTAAATGAAAAATATTATTCATCATTTATTTCCACTGGTAGTATTGGATTTATTAGTTTAAGTAAGCAATTCCAAGGCCACATTTACTAGGCCTAGCCAATAGTGTAAATAGAACTTGATTTATTAAAAATACCATGGTTGTTATTATGAAAGGACTACCCTAGACCTTCAGATAAAAAGGAGTTTTTTCCTATCAAAATTTTAATAAAAAATTTAGGTACTCAGAACAAAGCCGATTCAATTTGTTTACACTTTTGACAGATTCATATTTTCTTTTTAAATTATGGCACAGTGCCTAGAGTTTTCATAAGAACTAATAAGGATGGCATGATCTCATGTGAAACCCAAGATGAGTTTATAGAAAGCTCTACTCCAAAAAGAAGTCCACAGCTTGGATTCTGATCACATCCCTTTCTTCTCTCAACCTGATCAACTTCATCAATTGCTCTTTCTTCTCTCAACCTGATCAACTTCATCAATTGCCCTATATAAAGATGACTTCAAGAATGGACTTTATTTTAATCCAATAAATACAATGAGGCCATCCTATAATTTTTATGTTTTTGAATTAAAGAATAAATTTATTAGCCATTTCTTTTATGTGTTTTGATGTTATAAATTTAGGGTTTAATTACCAAAATTTTGTATTTTAATTCTTACAAATAATATCACATTCATTGTATTAATATTAAATAGCCCCACGGGGATGGAGCGGCGGAGGAACCCAGGGTTTCACGGCAATGGCGGTCGGCGTAGGTTTCAGCTTGACAAGGAGGTTTTGCAGAGGAGTGTAGCTACCATGGAAGCCACCTTGACACTTTCAGGCTACCGGCATCGGGCATCCGGTAGGAAAAAGGATCGGAGATTCGTGGTTCAAGAAGGATCACTTTGAATGGCAAAGAAAATTCTAGACAAAAAATGGAATGGGAGATGAATGCCGTAAGTGGGGAAGAAGGGACGAGGAGTGTCAGACGATGGATGGATCTCTCACAAAGGACATCCCGGCTACTGTGGAAAATAAGGTGGTAGATATCCGTATAGATATTGAAGAATGGAAGGCTTCGGTATCTCTTCTCAGGAATAGGGACTTTTTTTGAAATGGGGAGGAGGATGGCTGACATTGGCTAGAACAAGGAAGTGGGTAGTAGACACATGGGGTCCAAACACCACAACTAAAACCCTAACGAATGGTTTTTTTTAATCATCATGGAATCAGACTAGGAAAAAAGAGTGGGCCGTATCTTATGGACGGGGTTGGTTTTTTTTTATCAAAGACTGTATTCCAAAATTTAACCCAAAACAAGCCAAAATAGAAGAAGTCCCTAGCTAGATTAGGTTGTACAACCTCCCACATGAGTACTAAAATCAGGAGATCTTGAAAATGATAGGGGTTAAATTAGGGCAGTTCCTAAAAGCAGAAGAAGCTATTGAGAAGAAGGACTTTAGTCAATACGCCATAATCTGCATAATGTGGAAACCTTTTCCATTGCTCCCACATGCGATCAAAATAAGAACGGTGGAAGGTTACAGGTGGCAGGAGATAGAAGTAGAAGAATCTATTAGCAGATGCTCAAAATGTAAGGCATGGGGGCATACTATAGAGGAATGTGAGGTGAGAAACAAAGGAAAATAAAAAGTAGGGTTTGAAGACTATGGGAATTAGAGGGACCCAGGCCCATCGAATAATAGAAACCCTAGGTTAACACCGGAGAAAAAAGGAAATGCAGAGAATAGAAAGGACCACGAGCCTGCAAAGGAGGAATCACCCCTTCAGGAGAACAGAGAGGGCAGCAAGCAGGAATTGATAGAGCCAGGAGGATTGACGAAGGATCCCAATAACCTGGGAAAGGAGTTTCTAATCAGAGACATGGTGGCTTTTGCAGTGGAAGAGGATCTGTATGAAGCAAGGAAGGGCAGAGAGGAGGCCCCAAATGAGTTGACTAAGGATAGGCAGGACGACACCGTGGGAGTGGACATTTTGAGGCCATTACCAGATTTCCAATCAAGACCAGAGGAAAATAGAGGGGCAGATTTCCCTCCCTCGACTCCCTTTTCTGTGATGATACCTTTCTTGGGTGGGATTCCTAAGGTAGAAGAACTCTTGGATTTAGGGACACCTATGGTTGAAGATGGGATTGGAATCATGGAGCCACGAACTATTTCTCAAACACAATTGAGTAAGGAGAAAAAAATGGAGAAGAATAAACAGGAAGGAACACAAAAGAAAAAAGGAAGGAAAAATTATCAGCAATTATTGGTAGATGTAGGGAATATGCCGGGACAAACCTGTTTGAGATCCGAGAGGGATTTAGTCTCTCCTGGGCAGCCATGAAGTTCCTTACGTGGAATGTTAGGGGCTGCAATGCCCCTGACAAAAGGCATTTGATCAAGAGAGCTCTTGATCAAGTGAAAGCGGAAGTGGTATGCATCTAGGAAACAAAGATGGAAGTAGAGGAAGCAGCAAAGGTTTTAGGTGTTAGGCAGAGGTGGTCAGGATTCTTTGTGGAAGCCACTAGAGCTTCTGGTGGATTAGGTATTCTATGGAATCCAAGGCTACTTAAAGATGAACCAATAATAAAAAGGCATTGGCAAGCCCTTCGTTTCACTTCTTTGACAATTAAATTTGGAGGACTATTGGTAAATGTCTATGGACCAACGAAGATGGATGAGAAGATAGTGGTCTGGAGGGAGATATCATCCTTTCTAGCCACATTGGGGGAAGAGGTAAGATTGGTGGTAGGAGATTTCAATGCAACTTTGAGCATGGGGGACAAAAAGGGAGGGGCACGTGCCCTGGGCACTATGCAGGCAGATTTTTTAGCAATTTTTACAGGATAACAAGCTATGGGAAGTAACGACCAAGGGGGGCCACTTCACATGGACGAGCTGAAGGAAGGTTTTCTCCCACATTGTAGAGAGACTAGACCAAATCTTTCTGGCTGGTGAATGGAAAACCAAACCTGTGGTTTACGAGGGGAGAATTCTGGGCTTGACGGGCTCGGATCATTATCTGGTCTCTTTATTGGTCCAGCAAGACGGAATCCCAATTAGGTACCCTTTTAAATTTGAAATGATGTGGTTTAGGGAGGAAGGGTTCTAGGAGAAAGTAATGGAATGGTGGAGCAGGGTGGAAGTGGAGTATGGTAATGAATCCTTTCATTTTTTCTCAAAACTCAGATATCTAAAGAAAAAGCTTAAGGAATGGAATAAAGTCCACTTTGGGAATATTTTCCAAGTTAGGGCTGGACTGGAAGCAAATTTGGCAGCCTTAAAAAATAAAGTAATAGAGCATGGCATGGATGTGGTTGACTTTCAAACTGAAAAAGATTTAATGGACAAATACACAGAAGTTTTAAAAAGAGAGGAAATGTTTTTCAAGCAGAAATCAAGGGAAAGTTGGTTGAAAGCAAGGGATCGAAACACAAAATTTTTCCATTGCTCGATGAAAGAAAAATGGAGCATCAATCAAATCCTTTCTATTGAGAACAAGGAGGGTTTCCTGGTTGAGGACATAGATGGCATTAATAAAGGAGTGGTGGAGTTTTTCTCAGAATTATGGCAGGAAGAACCCATTGATAGGAGGGAGGCCCAAGAAAATATTTTAGGAGTCATTCCAAGCATTATCACAGAGGTAGAAAATAGAGTGCTAATGGAGCGGGTTAAGATGAGAGAGCTCAAAGCTGCTGTCTTCGGTCTAGGGGGAGACAAAGCGCCAGGACTGGATGACTTTCAAGTTTTTTTCTATCAGAGATTTTGGGAACTCCTGAAGGAAGAGTTGTTGAAAGTTGTGGAAGAGTCAAGGAGGGACAGTTTCATCTTGAAAGATTTCAATAACACTTTGGTGGCTCTCATCCCTAAAAAAGAAGATCCCTCAAGGTATGATAAATTAAGACCCATTTCTCATTGTAATTCAGTTTATAAAATTATTACAAAGATTGCTGCGAATAGACTTAAGACCCATCTGGAACAGATTATCTCCCCAAAGAAAAGTGGGTTCACTCCCCACAAGAGTATAGTTGATGGCATCATTATTATGCATGAAGAAATCCACACTGTAGGTAAAAGGAAAGAAAGGCAAATGATGCTGATGCTAGATGTCCACAAAGCTTATGATAGGGTAGATAGAGGTTTTTTGATAGAAGTACTGAGGAAATTTGGGTTTGGAGAAGGTTGGATTAAGTGGATTAACAACATGTTCTCAGACTTCAGAGCTTCTATTATGGTTAATGGGAGCCCACAAGGATGTTTTAGCACAAAAAGAGGGATCAGGCAGGGGATCCAATTTCACCATTTCTCTTCATCATTCTGGCCAAAGTCTTGGGAAGATCGATCGCTAGAAAGAGAGCCATGGGGGCCTGGAAGGGTATCTCGATTGCCAATGGGGTAGATTGCACCATGCACTCACAGTTTGCAGATGACACCTGCCTCTTTGGTGAGGCCTCCATGGCAGAGGCAAGAGTGGTTAAGTAGGTTCTGGAGGAATACAGTAGGGCGACGGGCCAATCAATAAATTGGGATAAATCAGAGATGTATTTTTTTAATATAGAATTGGGTTCTCAAAGGGTAATCATTGGCACCTTCGGGGTGAGAATCGGGGCCCTTCCAAGTTAATTTCTTGGCACACCATTATTTGGAGGGGTGGGGAAGGGACCTGTTTGGAAGAAATTGGTTGAGGACCATTGTAAGAGGATGAATAGATGGAAAGGACAGTGGCTCATGCTGGCAGGTAGGATAACAATGATTCGTGTAGTGATATCGACAAAGCTGATATATTCTATGACATGATTCAAAATACCTAAAAAGGAGATACAAAAAATCCAAAGCAGCATGCGTAAGTTCTTGTGGAATGGTTCACAGGACAAGAACAAGATTCCACTGATGGCATGGTCAAAAGTCTGTAAGCCCAGAGGTAGTGGAGGTGCGGGTATCAGAGACTGGTTACTCCCGAATATGGCCCTGGGGGCGAAATTGGTGTGGTAGGTCTTCAGAGGAGGAGAGCATAGGTGGGTACAGATTCTTCATGCAAAATACTTAGATAGCTTAGAGGATGATCATATTTTGACACTGGAAAATCCGCCAAGAGGATCGACAATATGGAATTATATGATGAGTTGCAGGCATCTTATTTCAAACCACTTAATGTGGAAGATAGGCAATGGAGTAAAGGCTGACTTCTGGAAGGACTCTTGGGACGGTGGGAAAAAATTGGATGATGGGAGTGCCTCTAAAACTTTGATTGCAACCACTCAACGATGATGGGGCTATAAGGTGAGTGACTTCATTCTGTATCCAGATCGGGGCCTCCCAGGAAGGTGGAAAGATACCTCTATGCTTAATTTGAATGCTGATGACAAAGCCAAGCTGGACTAGATACTCCTGGAAAGGAATCTGGTTTCTTCAATCAATAGAAATCAATTGATCTGGAGCAGTTCAAAAAGAGGGAATTATACAGTCAAATTGGGATACCAAATTTTGGAAGGCACTCACAATATTGTGAAGTGGGAACAAAATCTTTGTTGGGATAAGGCGTGCTTACCAAAAGTGGGAGCATTCACATGGTTAGTAGGGAATGGCAGAATTCTTACAGGAGAATGTTTGAAAACTATGGGCTTTCAAGGTCCCTTTAGGTGCCCTTTGTACAGGGAAGTAGAAGAAAATATAGACCATCTATTACTACATTGCGAGTTTGCACAAAAGACTTGGAAGATGATCAAAGTAAAACTTGGCTGGTCCAGCCCACTCACAGAGACACTAAAAGGATGGCTGGAAGCATGGCCTGCAAAGAAAAACAATCAGGTGTTTGAGTCAATCTGGCGAGTGACACTGGAAATTAATTTGTGGGAGATTCGGAAGGAGAGGAACAGGAGGATTTTTCAGGACAAAGAAGAGGAGTGGCCACGTTTTAAATAGCGGGTAGAGAGTGCCATTGCAGAAGTGGTGTCAGCTGCCTCCTCAGCCAGTATAAACAAACAGGCATTCACAAAGAATGACTTAACCATCCAAAGAAACTTCCCAACCATCAGATATAGGCCTGTTAGGGTTAATCCATCTTTGAAAAGAAGAGCAGTGTGGCAAGCACCAGAGGTAGGATGGGTGAAAATCAACTTTGATGGCATTTCTCAGGGGAATCCAGGGATCTTAGGATGCAGATGTGTGGCAAGAGATCATGAAGGCAACATTCTTTCCTTTAAGGCCAAACATCTTATCGATGGCACAAATAATGTGGCCGAATGTGTAGCGGCTACTGAGGCTCTAGATGTAGGCATCAAATTGGGCATTAGCAAAGTTCATTTATAAGGTGATTCAGAGATAATAATAAATGGAATATCTAAGGGAAAGATGGATGCTTGGTACCTATATAAATATATCAAGCAGATTCATGGGTTGCTACAAAACTTTGAGGACTTCAAAGTTACCCATGTATTGAGAGAAGGAAACAAGGTGGCCGACATCTTGGCAAACAAGGGAGCGAATTCACCTTTGGGACCCCAATTTGAAATCTATGAAGACATGAGAAGTCTCAAACTAGAACCATAAGAATAAAAACACCCCATATATATCACTAAAGAGGAAGTATAAAAGTACATCACCCGACTTTAATTTAGATGGCGCGTCCACAATGGCAAATGTTATCACATGTGATTAAAGGTAATAATTAATAGACATGACTTGCAGAAGGGCTTCCAGATTGTTCCACAACTAGCTTAAATATAGAAGAATGCGAATGAATGCACCAAAATAGAGGGTGGTGAAGACATGGAGGCCAATTTTGCTTTGGAATCAGACAACCAAACGCAAGCCTATGCAGGGAATATTACGCCATGATGATTGAAGAACATCTTCATGTTTGAGGATGATGAATTCATGAAGGGTTTGCAACATTTTTTTGGCATGGAATACCTCGATTCCTACTGGAGGCATCACTCCAATTTGGATGTGGCATCTCTGCTCTTAGCTTTGGGGCTTATGGTAGGTGAATTGAAGGAGGAGGTTCGCAATGTGGTGGCAGAGTGTGTAGATTCGCAACGACTGTTGGAAGTGGAAGATATCATTGACAGGGCGGTTCTAGGCCATGGTTTGGAGATGGGTACAAAGCCGTGGCGGCTTATTGGAGGCGGGGAGCACTTGGTATAGCCATTGGTGGTTTGGTCTACTGCAAACCCGCAAGGTGTACACTTGCCAAGGGCTGAAAAGGGCTAGAAGGACATTATTGCCTTTTTGCAGAAGAAGGTTTGGAAGGGGGAGAAAAAGAGTTTCAAGAAGAAAACCCCATGAAAGAGTGTCACAGCACCAGGGCAGCCAATACGGTTTCAATCTGGGAAGAAGGCTCAGAAAATGGAAGGGGTGAGCGGAGAAGCGAAGGATTTTGGAGCCATCCCCAACTTCTCGAAGGAGGAGGCTACCCAGTGGTTCAAGGATTAGTGAGAAAGTGAAGTTGAAGGAGTCGGCTAGCGGAATGATGCTCAGGTTTTTTGTATACGGGTGATATAATTTTGAAATTGGTTATTGTAATGGGTGTTAAGGCCTTTTTAGTATAGAAAAGTATAAAAATAGATATGTATAGGGGTTTGGGGTTAGTGAAACAATGTCTGTATGCGGTAGCCAACCGCAAATATTGGCACAACGATGTAATTCTGCTTTTATATAAATTTAAATCAAAATGTTACCTATCAAAAAAAATATCACATTCATTCTATTTTTCTCAAATTTTTTATTAATCTATATTTTTATAATTTACAACTTTTTCACATGTTCAAATTGTAGATGAAGGATTCACATTTGTTTTTTTTTATAAATAATTACAATTTGGACCATAGCTTCAACATTTTGAGGTCATGTTTACTGTTCCTATCTTATGGCTTATATCAAGTGTTTTGGGCAGTCTTCAATGTCTTATGCAGGAATTATGTAAATTGGAGCTCAAGTTTAAGTTATTTGTGCTTATTAATTAAAATCATCTTTCAAAGAGCTAGAAAGCTGCATGGGGATTTCATTTCTTAGCATACAATATATTGTGATTTGAGAAATGGGTTTCTCTATTATTCTATAGAATATATAGTATTTCTAAACAATTTCTACAATGTAATTTGACATTCACCAATATTTAGTAGATTTTTAAAACATAATAACTTCTATGTTGAATGTAATTGCAAATATTTCTTGTAAGACTTGGGTTACAATGAAAAGGTTTAAATTTTTATCATCAATATTTCATATCACAATCTATAATCTATCATTACAATGAAGAAATACTGTCAATCTTATATATACACATGCAGATTCAATCTCTTTCCAAAAAAACAAACATATATATATATATATATA
>MU227367.1:157202-173744 GCA_018584345.1 Thuja plicata
GTCTTGAACCAAGTGAGAAGCTATAAGTTGAAGTCGTGAACTTATAGCTTCTCACTTGGTTCAAGACTTGTTTGTTAGAGAGAAAGAAGCAATTTGTTATTGGTCCATCTTCTATTGAAGCCGAGTATCAAAACTGAGGCTATTTGGTTTCAGAATTTGTTTTTTTTTTAAATTCAATTTTCGTCAAAATTTTGACATTAATTGGTCGAAAGCTTGCATCGTGGATTTGGCATCCTGGTCGAAACAAAAAGAGTTTGGTCGAAATGTTTCGACCATTCTGTATCGAAAGCTTGCATTGTGGGTTTGTCATCATGGTCGAAACATAAAGAGTTTAGTCAAAATGTTTTGACCATTCTGTGTCAAAAATTTTCAAACATTTCGACTGAGTTTGGTCGAAACTTTTCAAACATTTCGACGAACGTTGGGTGTAGTTTCGACAAATAATATGGGCATTTGAATATGCTAATTTCGACCAAGTTTGTGTAGAAATATCAACGTCAACAAGAATGTGTCGAGCTTTCGACGATAAAAATATCAACAAAGCAATTTGTGGGTCTTTCGACCAATCTGCGTAGATAATTCGACCATTTTTTGTCGAAAATAGGGGCCAATTTTACTAGTGAATAATTTAGAGGCTTCTCAAATCAATTCCATTAAAGCAGGGAGGGGAGAGGTATGTAGTTTATAAAGGTTTCCTTGGTATATTTATATAATTTATTAATTGATAACCTTTAAATGTCTCAGGAATCTCACCGATAATTAAAAAAAGGATATTAAAATTACAATCTTAGAAGTGTGTATTTATCCAAGTTGACTTGTATGGGAAGGATAGGAATGGTGTTTTAATTTTTTTTCTAGATGAATACCAAGCACAAGAAGTTCTTAAACAAATGTATGAAGCAGTCTATGGTGGTCATTATATAACATAATTTTTTTCTTGGAAGATTTTAATGGTAGGCTATTATTGGCCCACTATCTTTGCAAACACTCATAAGATGGTTCAAAAATGTGAAAGTTGTTAAAAGTTCTTAGGAAAGTTAAATTTTTTAGGTGCACTACCCCTTAGGCTAATACCATCATAGGCCTATTTTCATCAATGTGGTATTGATTTCATAGGAAGACCAATAAATCATCCAGGGGAAGATATAAGTGGATAGTAGTTTCCACTAATTAATTTACTAAATGGATTGAGGCAATCCCTGCTAGGAAAGCCACTAGTAAGGTTGTAATGGATTTTATACTTGAAAAGATCATCATTAGATTTGGTGCCCCAATCAAATTAGTCATGGATAATGCTATGTGTTTTAGGTCTAATGAATTCCTTGACTTCTATAATTCATATGGCGTAGAGGTATAATATTTTACATCGTACCATCCTCAAGGTAATGGACATGTAGAGTTAAATAATAAGAGTCTGATGAAAATAATCAAGAGGGTCTTAGAAAAAAAAAACAAGAAGTCTTGGGATTCAAATCTCAAAATTGCTCTTTGGATTGATACTTGGTAACAATAAAGAAGACAATTGGTAAAATCGCCTTTTGAGTTGGTATACGGAGAACATGCAAGATTATCTATTAACAAATTGTTGCTTATCTACAAATTTATACATGAATATAATGATGAATTGTTTTATCCAATGCATAATAGAACCTTGTAGTTGACAAAATTGGATGAAAGTAGGAGGTATGCCTAAAGGAAGAATTTGAAAATTCAGAAATAATAAAATAAAATATTTGTTTGATAAGTAAAAAAAACACAGGAGTTTTGAGGTCAATGGCATGGTCCTGAGGTGGAATGTCAAAGCTCAAGGAAAAGAAAAGAAAAACATGGAAATTTTGAAGCCAAATGGCTTGGGCCATATGTTCTTGCAGATAAACATGGACATGGCTCATATTTTTTGCAAGATGTTCATGGAGAAGTTTTGGAATTGCCAGTACATGGGCAATTCTTGTAAAGATTTTTTAAGTTAATCTATCATCATTCATTGTGTATATAATTGTATATATAGTTTCTTAGGTTTTTGTTCTTGTCTTAGTTCCTAGTATGCATTCCCAGAGATCTACCTTCTCATGTTGACTAGTTTGGCCAACCATTGTTGTTGGGAGTCTCCATTTTCTCCTCCCCTTCTAGTATCATGAAATTTTACAATGGTTTAAAATCGTAAATCTTGTTTAGGATCCCTAAACCCTAGGTGTCCATTCATAGCGTGCTATGAGCTCTGTTGTATTTCTTCATCAAGTCTTTGGAGCCATAAGATAGTTTTATTTAGAAGTAACTTTGATTCATAATATTAAAAAATGCCCTTTGGTACCCAAAATCTATGACCATTGACTAAAGATGAAACCCTCACCGTTTCCAATGAAACTATCCATAAATTTGGTCCTTAGAAAGGTACTATTACACTCAATAGTATATGCATCTAGCTTATACAATGTGTCAATTTTGACACCTCTAGCAATCACCATAGCACCTCTCACCATTTTACATCTTGCATGACGAAAGACTATTTGAATATCTAAATCTATTAATTTTCACACTGCTAACAAAGTGTATTTTAGACAATAGAAACTTCATATGCAATTGATGCAATTACATTGATTTTATTTTATTTTATGTTATTTCATTTGATTTCCTATTTCTCCACTGATTAGGATTAGAATTTTGCATAATCTGAAGGTTTGAAGTTTTCGTTAATGATATATGTCTCCCCTCTAATTTCCTCGTAGTTACAAATTCTAAAACCAGTTCAAGGTACTATTCAACGCTCTATTCAGGTATTTGATTCTGTGTTCTAAAAACCCACATTGTTGAAAGAAACGGCCGGTTGGTTCAAACTCGTGGTCTTCGACTGCTGCCTTTTTCTGACTTTTCAATAACACCTACACAGTGTAAAACCAAGTTATTATAATCACCATTTTTGAACTGCATAATCTGACTTCAACAACGACGTGGTAGAATTGATCTGTAAAACTGTTTAATACTTTTCGATGGATACATTGTACGTAGTTGTATTCTATAAAGATCAAATGGTACTTTAATATTTATATACGGTGTAATGAAAGTTTGAAACATGCTTTTTATTTATTTATTCTTTCTCCTGCTAATTTCTCATTGTTGGGTTGTTTGAATGGGCCCTTGTGCTTGATAAACTTTGAAAGATGAGAATCTTGTTCTCATGAATCCAGCTACATATGATATTAAACTTTACCGTATTGACTTTAGGAAATCCATTAAGAGATATAAACAGATAGGTGTGATGTAGAATAGCAAAGAGAGGCAGCCATGCATTTTATTCTGGTTCATGGAGGCCCATGTATGGGGCCTGGTGTTGATACAAACTCATCCACCTTCTCCAACAAAGTGACCATGCACTCACTGGTATTGATCTCAAAAGTGCAGGTGCAAATCCGGCCTCTGCAGAGTCTGTCCACTCCTTTTAAGAGTATAACCAGCCACTTATGGACTTTTTCACCCATCTTTCTGCAAATGAAAAGGTATATCACTTTTTTTTTTTTTTGTGAATTTGATTGTATATAAATTTTTTCATCTATGTTTTGGATCATATTCTATGTTAATCTTATATATATATATATAGAATGTCGAACAAATCAAAAAATATATACCTTCAATTTTATATATGTGCAACAGATAATCATTTTGTTATACTATGTATAAATTTTTATCATTAATATTTCAGATCACATTCTTTAATCTATCATTAGAATAGAAAAATACTGTCAATCTTTTATATATACACATATGCACATACAGATTCAATCTCTTCCCCAAAAAACCAAACCCAAAAATATATATATCTTCAATTTTCTATAATATGTGTGACAGATGATCCTTGTGGGACACTGTTTGGGAGGAATCAGTGTAACTTGTGCATCTTTAGTTTTCCCACATAGAATTGCAGTGGCTGTATACGTGTGTGCCGTGACTCACACTGGGGATAGCTTACAACAAAAGTTACAATCTGTAAGACATCAAAGTACTGTTTTTAATCATGAATTGTTTCAATTGTTAATCATGAAATGTCAGCTTTTCTGAGCTTTCTTCTCACTTGGCTTTTGTTTATTTTTGAGAGCATAAGAATTGGTGTTCTTGCTTTACAGAATCGAAAGAAACTCAGCCAAGACTTCACATATAACTTTGAAAACGGCCCCAACTGTCCTCCAACGTCAATGTTATTTCCCACCCACTTGCAAAAGCAATTTCTCTGTGGAGAAAGTTCAGATTCGGTAACAATAAGCACACAATGTTTTCTTTTAAATGAAAAATATTATTCATCATTTATTTCCACTGGTAGTATTGGATTTATTAGTTTAAGTAAGCAATTCCAAGGCCACATTTTCTAGGCCTACCCAATAGTGTAAATTAAACTTAATTTATTAAAAAAACCATGGTTGTTATAAAAGCATTACCTTAGACATTCAGATGAAAAGACATTTTGTCCTCTCAAAATTTTAATAAAAAATTCGGGTAGTCAGAACAAAGCCGAATCAATTTGTTTACAAGGCACTTTTGACAGATTCATATTTTCTTTTTCTTTTCCATAGATTACTTAGAGGTACACGCTTTATAAGCAATGCAAGTATTAATAGATTTTATTTTTTCTTTTATCTTATAACAGGATATAAATTTGACTTCATTGTGTCTAAGTCCATTTCCACTTAATATTTTGGAGAATATTCAGTTGGAAACTACTGATGAAAATTATGGCACAGTGCCTAGAGTTTTCATAAGAACTAATAAGGATGGCATGATCTCATGTGAAACCCAACATGAGTTTATAGAAAGCTCTGCTCCAAAAAGAAGTGCAGAAGAAGTCCACAGCTTGGATTCTGATCACAGTCCTTTCTTCATTCAACCTTATCATCAACTTCATCAATTGCTCTTGGAGATAGCCACTAAGTTAGTGAGACAATTATAGAGCGACTGAATACTATAGACAAAATCTTACTATAAAGATGACCTCGAGAATGAACTCTATTTTAATCCAATAAATGTAATGAACTATATTTTAATCCGATAAATGCAATGAGGCCATCCTCTTATTTTTATATTTTTATGTTTTTGAATTGAAAAATAAATTTAATAACCACTTGTGGTGTGTTTTGAGGTTTTAAATTTATGGTTTAATTAGCAAAATTTTGTATTTTAATCCTTACAAATAATATCATATTCATTCTGTTTTTCTCAATTTTTTTTATATATCTATATTTTTATAATTTGCAACTTTTTCACATGTTCAAATTGTAGATGGAAGATTCACATTTTTTTTTTTATAAATAATTACAATTTAGACCATAGTTTCAACATTTTGAGACCATGTTTACTATTCCTATCTTATGGCTTATATTAAGTGTTTTGGATTTACAGCTCAAGTTTAAGTTATTTGTGCTTATTAATTAAAATATCTTTCAAAGAGCTAGAAAGCTGCATGGGGATTTCATTTCTTAGCATACAATATATTGTGATTTGAGAAATGGGTTTTTTCTATTATTCTATGGAATATATAGTATTTCTAAACAATTTCTACAATGTAATTTGACATTCATCAATATTTAGTAGAGTTTTAAAACATAATAATTTCTATGTTGAATGTAAGTGTAAAGATTTCTTGTAAGACTTGGATTACAATGAAAATGTTTATTTTTTATGTGTATTTAACATTTTTTTTGTTTGTACGTTCATTTTTCTTTGTTCTTTGCTCCTTCATACAAAATGTGACCTAGGTTAAAGCATGAAGTCTAGACCATACTTCAACATAAATATAAATAAAAAATAAAGTATTATTTTCAATATTGTTAAGGTCTCAAATCTCCATACATATACTAAATAAACATTGACTTAGAAGGACAAAGACAATACAAAAACATGTAGCATATCTCATCACCTATAAATTCAATATGAAGATGTCAATTACTATTAGAATTGATCAAATATATACACCTCATATTTGAAATTACTATTAGAACTGATCAAATATATGCACCTCATATTTGAAATACAATTGGAGACCAAATATATACATCTCTTATTTGAAATACAATTGGTGAGGGCGGTGGTATGTTCGTTGATTAAGCATCCATCAAGGTACAAACTGTCAATTGTACGATATAAGGGATGAGGTTGAGATTGTACCCAAAGTGACTTTGACAAAATGATTATCCTTTAGTCTTTGGTTCCCATCGGGAAAGATACCAAGATACACTTGTTCTCCGAGGTCAACTAGGGAAAAGGACCCAGTAGTTGAGCACGTTCCAATAATTGTTATAATACCTGTAAAGGTTTAATGCCTAATATTTTTTGGCAATATTGCACCAATAGTTGTGACTTTAAAGTTGTTTGTGTTAATAATAACTACCTATAATTGAATTAATTGTATTCCTTAGATCTAAAAAGCAGCCAATTATGTGATGTTAGACCATGCATCGACCGAACATGACTTAGTGCACAAGTATGGGTCTCACTTTTTGTTTTGGAGGGGTGGGGGTTATTTTAGAGACCTTGGAAACAAACATGCTGACGTGGCATCGTATTTGATGATAGGGCCTTTAAACGTTAGTTATAAGCAAGGGCGTTGACAATTATGTTGCTGTAAAAAATTAAGAACGCTTTAAAATTTCTATATAAGATTTTGAAAAGCACCAAGTTAGGGTGGTCAACTCATAGATCCTCTACTCTAACAAATTCATATATAAAACCTTTTATCTTTTATAAGAAAAAACTGCATTCGTTCTGCCATGTATATTCCATCTTATAAAAAAAAATACAATAAGAAATGCTAATTCAGTAAAATCGAAAGGGGATAAACCAGCTAGCACATTTGAACGCCTAGAATAAATGTTGGCTTACAAAGTCGAATGAGCATAAAGCATGTAACACATTTGAACACCAAGAAATTTTGGTTTTATATAATCGAACCAGCATAAAGCACGTAGCACATTTAAAGAGCTAGAAGCCCAATGTTTTTCACATTTCTAGCTAAAAACTGGCAGCCTTAATGTCAATCGTTATTTATGTAGTACGATTCGTATCACAGAGTCATGCATGACGCATCACAGCTCACGCAATTTCTTGGTCACAACCTAATCCGTGACTGCAATTCATTACTACCCATCAAACACTTTTCTTGCATACTAGGTAATCAATCTGTTTTAAACTCATTCCTCAATTTTACTGTCAATTAGGATACATCTTAGGGATTGACTTCTAAAATTTCCACAAAAATAACACAACGTCAACGTTGCTCTTCAGAAAAAACGTGTTCCTCGCCGTCTGCATACTCTTATTTTCTTGGAACTAAATCTCTACAAATGTCTTTCTCATCAACTGAACAAATTTATATATTTCTCACGAATCATTATTGGAAATTAATGCTGATATGGTTGTAGGAAAATAACAAGCTTTTATTTCAATATTTCGGTCAAAGTGGTTTGCAGTTTCAAGGAAATAGAAAAATGGGCTATCTATCAAAGATGTGGCTATGTTTGTTATTCATTCTGGACCAGTTTCCACGTAGCAGGAATCGAACTTGAGACTCAATACTTGTTCTGGTGCTTTTCCACTATCTTGTAAATCGAATCTTTTCAGTAAGTATTTCAACTAATAATAATTGTTGGTGTATTAATGTTAGTAGATTCCTATAATATATGAAATCTGATTGTTCTTACTGTTTTTGAATTAGATTCTGTTATATTTATCATTACGATAATAGATTGTCGTTAACGTCTGAATTGGATTGGATATAATTTTTTTCATCAATTTTGTATGATCTATCATGATCAGAATAATAGATTATTATTACAATTTTTAAATTAAATTGCATATAATTCTTTTTATCTATTGGATCACACTTCATGTTCTATTATCAGTTTTTTCAATCTTTTTATACTTTCTATCATCCTTATAATAGATCACAGAATGTAATCCAAAACATTAAGCCCTTTTTGGTTGCTGGAATTGACCTGGAATTGGCATAAACTAATTCCGAACTCATCAAATCGTCAGTTTGACAATGCAAAATGAAATTGGAAGAGGGAGATGTATATACTCATTTTGACCCAAAATCAGCATATACATCTTCTACTTGAAAAGGAGAAATTGGAATTTTGGGCCAAATTCTTGTTTTTCCAATCCCCACTTTGAAACCATTTCAGGTCTGCGTGCAAACAAATTTATCATTTAGGGTCTGCATGTAAACGTGGGTTTCCTCTATTGTGTTGTGTTCAAATGACTGTGGGTTTCCTGCCTCTAACGGTAGTGTTGTTTTGTTGAGTTGGAACGGCTGTGGGTCTCCTACATTATGCTGTTTTATTGTATTAGCAAAATTAAAAAATTAATACATTTTTTAAAAATAAATTTATTTATGATTTTTAATATAAAATTAAATAAATGAATAAAAATAAATTATTAAATTCACAAATATTAAAACAATTCAAAATTTATAAAAAAATCATACACAAATTCCAATTGCAGTTTCAAAATATGAAACCTCAAATTAAAAATCAACCAAAGATCCAAACTATACCAAACTGGCCTAATACTTTATATATATATATAGCTCAATTTTTTTAATAGTTTTCGTTTAGTAATCCACTTGTTAATTTGATACATGACCAGATTACACAGCGGGCAGCCATGAAAGCTATTCCGAACAAGGACAGCGAATTCGTTATGGAGTTGCTCCGTTCCTCCGGGCGTGCAATAAAGAAGTGCATTTGGTTGAAGCGTTCCATAAAGCTGCGCAGATTTCTTAAAAACGGGAAAGGTCGATACCATGGAGCTCGGAGTACATTCCAAAGAGTTCGGAATGCATGTAAACGGTCACGTACAACATTTCTAACCGAAAATTTGCGCAGCTTAAGGCAATTCTTTTGCTTGAAGGAAGAAATTCAAGAGATGAAAAGAGATTTGAAATTTCTGGAGGCCCAGATGAAAGACATTGATGTAAAAATCAGCAGAGAAGGAAGGAAGCCCTCAGAAGATGTGAGAATATGGAAGGAAGAGGCAGAAAAAATTAAAAAGGCGGTTGATGATAAGTTTGAAATGGGGAAACAAAATGGGTATGTTGGAATTTGTCCTGAAATTTGGCATAGATTGAAGATGAGTCTCAAGGTGGATGAATGTAATCTTCGAATACACCAACTCCAAAACAGGCATACAAAGTTTGAAGGCAGGTATGGTGATGATGATCTTATAGAGGTCCTGCCCAGAAAAGCACCAGAATTGAAGGCCTTTGAAATGTCAGAAGAAACTATTTGCAGTATAAATAATTGGGAAAATTTCTGCAACGGCTTTGAATCCTTTGGAGACAATTCAGATCTGGTTCATCCTTTGGAAAAGACGCCATTGTTCTGTTTGGCATTCATACTCCAGTTTTTTACGGAAAGTGAAACCACCATTGCTGGCCTTATCAGTGTTTGCTGGATTTTTGTTTTGACGTTATTCTGTGTTTTGGCTCGCCAGAGGAAAAGCAGGAGGGAAATGGAGTGCTGGAGGAAGTCTACCTGCCATTCAGAGGATGAAATTCCTGAAACAGCGAGTAGAAATTGCACTAGATGTCCTGAAATGACGGAAGGAGAGGTTGGGTCCAGTTCAAGCTCTCAAAAGAAATTTGATGGAAAGCCTCTACAAGAGATTGTTCCTATTGAGGACTAGAGTCTTTGGGAAAGAGATTTAGGGTGGAAAGAAAGTAAAAAGGTTAAGAAATAAATTTAATTGTATTAAATTAAATGGATATCTTTCCATCTTTGGTTCTTTGTCGATGAAATTTTAGTCTAAGAGTAGAAAAAAAAACTCTTCATCTCAAAGAAAAATTATTTTATTTGTTGTGAATTGTTTGTAATTTTCATTTGGATAATGTATTATGATAATATGTATTTAAGGGATTCCTCACTTTTATTATATGTTGCATGGGTACGTGTACCTATATTCTGGGATGTGACAAGCTTAATTCAATACATAATCAGTTTGAAATTTTGATACCTAAACTTTATCATTGTTCAAGTCAGAAGTTTATCACTGTTCTTGTTTTGAAA
The DNA here is from genome assembly GCA_018584345.1 of Thuja plicata. Taxonomy (NCBI): domain Eukaryota; kingdom Viridiplantae; phylum Streptophyta; class Pinopsida; order Cupressales; family Cupressaceae; genus Thuja; species Thuja plicata. The sequence goes on from MU227367.1 coordinate 167,252, forward strand.
AACCATTGTCATGACTCATATTTTCAGATTTTCTATAAATTGAAAAATAGCCATACCCTGAATACCCAAGTACCCCTTTTATTCTTTAGAATTGTATTGTATTTTATGTATCAATTTATCTCAACTAGTATTGACGTGTTTATATATATTATATAATATTTTTTTAGCAATAACATATGCTATTTTTCGTAATGATATATATATATATATAGTTTGTAAATGAAAAATTCTTTCAATTTTGTTAATTAAAAAACATAATAAATATGCAAATTTAACTGTTTATAACAAAGGAATTAGTATTAAACAATACTTATTTTTTAATAGTGTAAATCCCTATCATTATGTCTTAGTCCATATGGATTCTATTTTGACCTCCCTCTTGTTACTTAATTTAGAGTTCATATAAATAATTGGGAAAATTTCTGCAACGGTATTGAATCCTTGATTCGGTTCCCTGAGGTAGTACAATTCCTGTCAAATTTTGTATGATGATTCCTGTGGCTGTGCATAGTCTGATTTGATAAATCTATTCAACATTGTACACTGGTCTCATGTTGAGTTCGCTATCTTAATAAATTGTTTCTGTTTTGGAATGATCTCCTATCGGCAATAGTCATTAAAATTGCATTGTTAATGTTTGAAACAAATGTACATCGACTCATATCTAAGGAATAAAGTCAAAGCATTTTAATTTTGTGCTTGTTTGTACTATAACTGGTTTCTGTCTCATTTGCGGTGGCATAGATTACCTGATTGTTATTTAGTACAGGAATCTATCAATTAGTCACCGAGCGTTGATTTCTTGACATTTTAAAAAGCTAATGTTGCATTCTAAGTTTTGGAGAGCTGAACTAATTGCATTTTTGTTTTGGTTGGAATAGGCTGCCATCATGTTGTTCATTTCCTCTTTTCTCTGTTTAAGGATCACCATAATAACAACTTTATGGAAGCCCTGCCTATCCTCTACAGTTTGGATAAATCTTGTCCTTTTGGGTGGCTAAAGATCATTTGTGAATCTATACTATATACTACATGTTGAAGAATCTTGTCCTCTTGGGTGGCGAAAGATCATTTGTGAATCTATACTATATACTACATGTTGTAGTTGACATGTTGAATAAGTGAGAGAATCTTGTCCTCTTGGGTGGCGAAAGATCATTTGTGAATCTATACTATATACTACATATTGTAGTTGACATGTTGAATAAGTGAGAGATGGAGGTAAAATATTGGCAATTAACTGTGGTGGTTAACTATATTGCCGGACTAAGCAGTTTATTTGATTTTGTTACCTTCTGCCACATTCCTCGGGAATGGAATAAGGTAGTGAAATAGGCTTTAAAGCAGATGAGGACATGGAAGGTCAGGAGTTGGAGTCACTTGTCTTTTGAGTATTCTCATATTCTAGAAGATCTTGTTATGGAGGATATGAGAGATTATTTGGGAGTCATAGGAGAACTTTATCTGTATTTATGTTTCTAAGCTAACTGTTCTTGTTTGCTAGTCTTGGCGTCTTTGTAATGCTCTTTGTTGATTGAATATTTTTTTATTAAAAAAAGGATGGGTGTGTTTATAGAAATTATGCAATTTCTTTTTGAGCAAGCATATATGATATTTTCAGGATGGTGGATAGACACATAGATAGATAGAGATATAATAGAGTTGCAAATAGAAAATCCTTTCAATTTTTAATTAAAAATAGTAATAAATTTATAAACTCAATTATTCGTTATGTAAGGACAAGTGCTGAACAATACTTCTTTTCAATAGTGTAAACCCTTATCATTATGTTGTTGTTTATATGGAATTCCTTTTGTGGTCTCTTCTTGCCACTTTAATTAGAGGTCATACAATGCAAGGTAATCCAAGCATAAATATTGTGCAATTTTTTGCTAAAATTAATAGCCTCCATATTTCTATGAAATTCTCTACGCTTTTTAATAGGTTTTATAGTATTTTATCTATAAATATATTTCAATTACTATTGGTGTGTTTATATAAATTATGTGAATTTTTTTAGCAAGTATATATAATAATTTTATTGTGGTAGAATGACACATACATAGATAGATAGAGATATCTAGTAAAGTTGCAAATAGAAAAGTCTTCAATGTTTTATTAAAAATAATAATCAATATCAATTTAATTGTTCATAACATAACAGTGTTACACGAGGATGTGTCCTGGCCCCTAGACCTTGCATTCTCAGGACAGGGACCTCCTTTGGATAGGGGGACGAGGACAGGGCGTCCTCCTACCACCGTCGGAATGCAAGGATGACACAACAACCCTGAAATAGTGTGGGGACACCCAAACATCCTTTGACTATTTTGGGGATGTCTTTATATTTTCCAATGATCCACGACATATAGAGTGGATTTGCGCACAAAAACATTAGAAATGTTGCATTTCCAAGGGAGTTCAAACATGCCAATTTTGAGAGAAAAAATATTCAAAAATGAAGTTGAAAGGTCACACAAGAGGGAAAATGTGTGCCCTGGGACCCTACAAGGGTGTTTCCCGTTGACCCCACTAGGGTCGCTGCCCCTAGACCCTCTTTTTCAAATTTAAAAACAAAAGAATAAATTGATGTGGAAATCACATCAGATCAAGTTGATGTTTTTATACCTACTTTACTAAGTTCCAATGATGAAGATTTTGCCTTGACAAATGATTGGAGGTAGATCTCTTCACTAAATTTTGACATCATTGTAATCATGCTACTCATTGTAATCATCTTTATGATATAATAGAAATCTTCCATTTGCCAATTCAATAATTTATTTAGTATTCTAATATTCTATTGGTATTCAATGTTCATTGTTCAATGTTCAAGTATTTAGTATTTGCAATTTCTCTATTTTATTTCTTATATATATTTCCATAACTGGCATTTCAAGTACTCTATGTATAGTATATAGTGTATATGACACCTCCCCCTACTGTCGTCCCCAAACTTAGGCCCTTTGTCCCCCCATCTTGAAAACCTATCCTGACATCCCCCCATCCCTCTATCCCTGATGGATGGTGGGATACTATAACATAGGGACAAATGTTGAACTATAATTCTTTTTCAATTGTGTAACCTTCTTTTATTGTGTCTTCTCATATGGATTGTTAGTAATAACTAAGAGGGGGTGGGGGGAGTGAATCAGTGACCTCAAAAATTTATCCTTTAAACTTTAATCCACCAATCAATACACCTCAGATTATTAAGTCCCTACAAGATGTATGCCTTTGAAATACTTGAAATAAATAACTGTCTGTCGGTTTACCTTGTCTGTCCTTCTTCTCCTTGATAACCGATAAGCAATAAAACTTATTTACCGATACTCAGTAAATATGCAGAGTATACCAATCAATCCAGAAATGCATATGTGAAATGTAAAACAATAAAGTAATAAACCATACACACATAACACATGGATTTTAACGTGGAAACCCTGTTAAGGGAAAAACCACTAGGACCGGTACCCCAAATTTTTAGTCTTTTGAAGTGAGCCCTGTTAGGAGACAACCCTGTTAAAGGTTACAAACACACTCTTAAGTGCGACCTTGTTAGAGGATTTTTATACATAGATTGTCACTAAGTATCTGGCATCTACGCTACCATCCTTGAATCAGCCTCTAAACTATCAATATGCTTTATGCTAATCTTATTACCATCCTTGAATCATCCTCCTTAGACTGTCAATAGGCTTTAGGTAAGACCGATGCTACTATCATGAGTCAACCTTTTTGGTAATCTGTTAGGATATACCTCAATTATAAAAGACTGTTAAGTCCTGCTCTGTTAAGAGACTTAATGCTTCAATGGTTAAACTGAAACACAATGACCTATTTCTAATGCAACCTGAATTACAGATATTCAGATCTATTTACGTACAATACCTTTCTGATCAATGTATCAATTCACTTTCTTTGTACTTCACTCTTTCTGCTCTGTGATGTTGTGCTTCACTGTTTGTCGGTGTCTACAAAATTCTTTAGCTCTCCCTTAGCTTGATTGATCAGGACTGTATGAAGCTTAACCTTCACCAGTTTCTCTTCAACATCTTCTTTCAATTCACTCCCCCATGTATTTGATTGCCTACGAAAATGAATTATGCTTGTCTCTTATATAGACATGATATTCCTTAATTCTTGATTCTTGATTCTTGATTCTTGGCATGAAAAACAATCCAGCCAAATTGATTTATGGCTTTAACTCTTGATTTATCTCGTAGTTATCTTCTTGCCAACTGTATAAATCATCTTTAAATCACTTACTTAACTGTGGTAGAATAAAACAAATAAAACAACCAGTTAAGTCGATCCTTAAGCTCTGCCAGCTAGATATTTTGTCATTTTCTGATCTCTCTGTTTTGTCGGTCAATTCTACAATTTGTCACCGGTGACAACTGCTAATTCCATCAGTGCAACTTCAGTTAGCTTTGGGATCTCCGTCCGTCGAGCATCATTGGATCTTTCTCATCGGGCAATACTATTTTCAGCTCGTCGGGCATCTTGTGATTCTGCTTCATCGGGCAATACTGTCTTCTGCTCGTCGGGTATCACTGTGACTTTATCTCTGTCTTTATCGATGGTGTGCACTCTGCTGGTGTGGTCTATCACTTAGTGAATACTTGACTTTTATGCATTGCTGAAAGCATAACCTCTATTCCATTGTTTCTCTGAAGTCTTTGGCATTATGTATATGACCATACAGATGATATCAAGTTGTCATAAATGACAATACAAACCATTAACCAATTTAATGTCTTGCATCATCTTCAACTTAACATTATCAAACATTCAATCAGTTACATGTCATCAATCTCTCCCTTTGGCATTGATGGCAACATTCTTTATTATCATACTATACTATTTCTAATACAACATGAAATACAATTGTTGAGATTCATCAAATTACCAAACAGTTTGTTTTGATAACTGATAAAAATGTCTGACCGCCGGTAAGCTCTGTGTAAGCTTAGATTTGATTTTTGCAGCTTTTATGTTTCTTCTTCTGATGTGTTGTATCCTTTGTCTGTGTCAATTTCTCTCTTGACTGTTCTTCTTCTTTGATGTCTCTGTCTTTTGTCTGCAACTTGATACAAATTCTCTCCCTGTTTGGAGTAATCTAATAATGAATAGTTTTTTATGATAATATGGATACATTTTTCTGATGAAAATATGGATACATTCTCTCCCTTTGACATTAATGCCAAACAAATATTTTCACAAATATCTGACATTCTGTCAAAAAATTTCTTCTATCCATAATGTTTTCCTTGAATTTCCCTTATCCATCATCAATATAACAATTTTCTCTGGTGCTTGGCTCTGTTATATACCTTTCTGTATATAGATGTAGCTTTGAAGTTTAGCTTCTGCTTGCATCAATCATGAATGATATTATGATAATATATGGTTGATGCAGCTTTCAGTCCTTTTACTGACTGGTAGACATGGGTTTGACCCCTAGTCTTTTTCTCAGGTACTCAAACATATCCTTGGTCAGTGGCTTGGTGAAGATATCAGCCAATTGTTCTTTTGATTGCACATATTCAAGTATCACCTCTTTTTCTTGAACTTGTTCTCTTAAATGATGATACTTGATGGAAATGTGTTTAGTCTTTGCACGCATGACTGGATTCTTGGAAATATTTATTGCACTAGTGTTATCACAATAGATAATTACTGGTTCTTTGATCATCATATGCATACCTTCCAGCAACTGTTTGATCCATGCAATATTTGAGTAGTTTGCAACAGCAGCAACATATTATGCTTTTGCAGTGAACTGAGAGATGCATCCTTGCTTGTTGCTAATCCATGTGACAAGTCTGTCACCCATAAAGAATTCTCCTCCAGTTGTTCTCTTTCGGTCATCAAAATTTCCAACCCAATCAATGTCGGTAAACACTTTCAATTCAAATTTGTCTTCTCTTCTATACCATAAGACAAATTCCTCAATATTCTTCAGATATCTTAGAATTCTTTTCACATCAATTATATGTGATTCCCTGGGGTTAGCAGAAAATCTAGCAACAATTCCTACTGCATGTGCAATATATGGTCTAGTGTGTACAACATACATGAGTTTTCCTATCATTGATCTGTATAGAGTCTAATTTACCTATGTTGTCTTGTCTTCTTTTGTTAATTTGCATCCATTAGCCATCGGTGTTCCAACAGGTTTGGAATCTTCCATCTTGAATATTTTTAGAACTTCTTTGATGTATTTGGACTGTGTAATGAAAATAACTTCACTTTGTTGAATGATCTATAGAACAAGAAAGAACTTGATCTCTCCAAACATAGACATCTCAAATTCTTTGCTCATCTCAGCAGAAAACGATTTTCATAGCATATCATTGCCTTCAAATATGATGTCATCAACAAATATTTCAGCAATCAAAGTGTTAGCATTAGTATCTTCTTTTAAATAAAGATTGTTGTTTTCACTAGTCCTCATGAATCCAATACTTATTAGATAGGAATGAAGTCA
>MU227367.1:199257-219611 GCA_018584345.1 Thuja plicata
ATTAGCATGGGGGGAATAGGTTGGGATGGGTTAGAACCCAGGGTAGAAGTGGTTGAGATAGGTTAGGTTGGGGTTTAAGGGAATATAAATGAAATGAATTAAACTTATTTAATTCATTTAAAATATATGAATTAAATATTTAAGCATTTTCTTGCTTATTAATAATCAATAGGACTATAGCCAATTTAATTAAATTAAATAGGCTAGGGGAATGGGTTACTTGCAAGTAGTCAATTGATTTAGGGGTTTATTTAATTCCTTTATAATTAAATACTATAGCCATGCTTGAATTTGATTTGAATTATATGGCTATAATAGTTAATATAATTTAGTGCTAAAAATCACCTAGGACATTAAAAATAAATTATGTCAAAGTAACATTGTCATGGCATAATTGGGGGTATGATCACACTTAGGGAAAATAGGGTCTTTAGTCGTAACAAACCAAATTAGGGTGGTTACATTTTCCCCTCTTTGAATTAATGTGCGAGCAGCGCATTGATTCAAAGAAAGTTTTTATTTTTGACTTCAGAAAGATTGAGAATTCCGTTCTTGGTTGTTGAACAAATTGTTGATGAGATCAGTCTCGCACTTGATTGAACTAAACTGATAGAATTGACCTTGAACTTGGTTGTCGTCCAAAGGTCAATAAAAGATTTTTAAAGATACCAATTCTGAACTTGGTTGTCGTCCAAAGATTGATAATACTAATTCTGAACTTGGTTGTCATCCAAAAGTCAGTAAGAAGCTTCTAGGAGCTTAGTTAGAATATTTTAAAATAAGGAAACACAAGATAGCCAACTTATGATAACCAAAGCTTTTTATCCAACAGTTCTGACTTAGTCAAGGAAATTGTCATGCCCCAAGTTTTTTTGATAACGAAGTCATTTTAATGTTGTTTCAAGCAAAACTTTAACTGATGATAGTGTGATCATGCCCCCTCGAGAATGAAATCAAAGGAAAATAAATGAAATCCCTCTGTTGAAATGATGTATCACTTGCAGGAAGTGGTTAGGGCAAGAAAGAATGGAGTAGAAGAAGTGGAAAAATATGGTGTGTTGAAAAATAAACACACTAATACCAAGTTAACTACGTGAAAATGTGAGTGAGAAGACTGATAAAATGATGTCAGACCAAGATTTATAATAAAATGTGCAATATTGACAAATTTATGGAATAAATGAAGCAAATCCACAGTTTTTAGAACTGTCACAAAAAATGGCACTGTGTGGCATAAAACATCGTAGGCACCTTCGATTTGGTTCCCAATCGACTAAAAAGAGAACATAAATGTAGTTATAGTTGCCTGGGAGGAGTTTTGGAACTCCTAAATGGCTCAAAAGACCAATATAAGCCTCAAAATTTACTATTTCACTATTCATTTTCACTTTCCTCTATAGTAATTTCGAGAGCTCTACAGAGAAGATGGTAGTCCCTACGAGCAAGCATCATTTTGAGATGAGCCATCAACATCAGTGCCTGGCTGACTACCTACCTCCAGTAAGTGCTCATAAAACTACCTTGTGAATTTTGCAAATTTCAAGTTCATGCATTTTTGTAGTTTTTACAACCATCTGAATTTTGGGTTGCATCTGGGATTCCGGATCGCACCCTGCAAAACCCGTGTCATATCCAGGATTTCCCAGATCACATCCAGTTTTTCCATATTTTTGCATCACATCCAGGATATCCTAGATCGCATCCTATTTGCATGTTTTTGCCTTATTTTTGTTTACATTTGATTTTGTGTCGTACCCTATCCTTTAAATATTGTACCCTGCATTTAGGGTCGCATCCCGTATATCAGGGATCATACCTAGTATACTCCATCGTGTCTAGTATATCCTAGATCACATCTTGTAAAAGAGATTGCACCCTGTTTGTAGACTTAGGAAGTTTATCCATTTGGCCTGTGTGCGTTTCGCAAACCTTGAATCACTTAGCTGATTACGATTTTGCATCTCTGTTGTAGATAGAATACTGATGTCATCTTTGTATGTGTCAAAAATAGGCATATTTTGAGGTAGTTGCCTTTAGAGGCACATATCTGGGGCATGTTCTCACTTTGTCTGGACTGCTCTCTGATGATGAGCAGACTACAGTGATCCAAAGTGGATTATGTTCTTTGATAGGTTTACTTGAGATAGGGGTAAACTGAGGGTTGTTGACTGCTCTTGCCGAGAGATGACACTCAGAGCACAACACCTTCCATGTTCTGACCGGGGAGATCACAGTGACTCTGGAGGACGTATGGCAGATACTCTGAGTTTTGATTATGGGTCATGAGGTATGCTTTGAGGCGATGGTGGCTGTAGCAATTGGAGCAGCTCACTGATACTTTTAGGATGACACAATTGATTACAGATATCTCTCATGGGATTATATGGTTGATCATTATGATTGATTATCTGTGTACTTAGCAGGTCTGATAGGTAGAATCTTGATGCCAGATAGGGGTTAGCATGGTTTTATGGTGGGCTAGGTAGATATGCTAGAGCAGATGGTCACCCATAGATGGATATTTGCATGGGGCAGTTGCATTTTAGCCCATATGTACCGGGAGCTTCATGAGATAGTATATCATTATACCCGGAGCATGACTGTAGGTATACTGATTCTTTAGATCTGGGCCTGGGAGCACATCCCTATTACATGGTCAATTGTAGATAGATAACGAGTACCTGAGAAGCTACACATATACATGTATGTAGGTCTCATTTAGTAGCCCCATCTAGGTAAGGTAGATTATTGGTGACAGCTCTTTGATGATATGATCGAGGTCATTTGGAGACCATATTTAGACTATGAGAAGTGGACCTCAGATGCATGACAGGTATTTTTTATTTCAGAGCAGGTATCTCATAGGGAGGACCAGATATGTTATAGAGTGGTTCATTCATACCCGAGTACTGAGACAGTACGACCGATGATAGGGAAAGATATAGGATATTACTATTTATGCATAGATATGAGATGAGGCACCATTGTGGGGTGCCCAATTAAGATACGAGACCGTGCATCAGGAGATTCATGATATGGTTGGAGTAGACTGGGATCTCTGCCTTGATGTGGCCGATGTAGATGTTTCAGATGGATATGCCACAAAGATGCTCCAGTACCCATTTCCTCAATTTACAGTGCCAGAGGAGGTTATTCCTTGTATAGAGGAGCCTTTAGATTATGATCCTGATGACCATCCTGCTAGAGGGAGGGGAGGAGCACAGAGAGATAGGGGAGGTGGCCGACATGGAGGTAGGGATGGAGGGAGAGATGAGAGATGACCTCCTCTTGATGATGGTGATGATGGAGATGATAGGGGTAGTTGTGGTGTGGCTGTCGACACAGGTGGTGCGAGTGGTAGTGGACAGGGTAGGCACCAAAGATTTAGATTTGTAGCTCCTCAGAGGGATCCTGGTCCGCTCCTTACTAGGGATCAGTAGAGACAAAGGCAGCAAGGGTCACAGGATAGATCATAGGAAAGGGGATAGGACAGGCCTTAGGGCCAGGATATAGGTAGAGATGAAGATCCTCTTTCTAGGTGTGAGTAGGAGAGAGAGCAACTGAGGGCACAGATTACAGCTCTAGAGGTGAGAGCCACAACAACAGAGTCTAGAATTGCTATGCCAGATGCCTTGCTTGTAGACAAGGACAGGAAGATGGAGAGACTTTGAGTAGAGAGAGATATACAGGCCTGCACAGCCACACATCAAGGACAAAGGGCCACATACTACTATGATCTTTATCATACGACAGTGGCAAAGGGGCAGAGAGAAGTGTCATTTTCTCAATTAGCCTAGCAGTCTGAGGGGGCCATGCCTCCTCCTCCTTCTCCTCTAGATTAGGGAGAGGGAGGGAGCTAGAGCTGATGTATATTGTCATATTTTGCATTCCTGAGTTCACATTGTATATCTGGATCCTCCTGAAATCCTCTTTTGTATATGACACTTATATATGTATATATGATTCATTCTGTCTCACTGATACTCTTTATGTAGACTTGTGCCATATTCTGATTTGTGGATCCTATTTTGAGAGATATATGTGATGCACTTGCTCCTGATTCTGATATGTTTTATGAGTTTTATGTTCTTTGGTAGATGTGATAGATAAGATTTTCACATGTGATGATATCTTGGTCTCATGATGAGTTAGATTTAGATGATAACATCATTTTATGTATGTGTGGAGTTATTACTGATATAAATATATTTTAAATGATACTTATGTGAAGATGCAAATGTATGTTTTTGATTTTATTTATGCAATTAAAATGTATGGATGCACTTAGGATGTAAAAGTAAAAATGCAATATATGGATGCTTTGTTTTGGTATTTTCCTGTTGCTTATTTTTATGAATGCAAAAATGTATGCTATGGATGTGTAATGATATATATATCAGTAATGTGGATGATGTAATTAACTTGATTTAGAAGAAGAAAAAGTGAGTTAATTTAGAGATCAAAATGCCTTTAATGCTTTTCCTTTCTTGTTTATATTCCATGCAATTGTCAAAAATGTAATGATATGACGACTCTTAGGACTTTGTCACTGGTATGCAAATGTATAGCTTTTTATCATCATTGGCAACTTTTAGGAACGGATACCACCTGATAGTACAACCATCACTAATACCCACTGATATTATGAAAGTATGAATACTATGTTTTATTGAAATGTCAGAAATAGACTTAGGCATCAAGGCATAGAAACCAGGATAACAAAATAGTCACCTTCCTTTTATTATATTAGAATCCGTGTAAGGTAAGATATTGAACCCGCAATGACCTTGAAAATTCATATCCTTGGGTACATTATGCTTTGTATACCTTAGTGAGAATGTGAATTAGAAAATAGACAAGGAAATTGTTTCAACCTCACCGTAGTTTACACATAACAAAGATCAAGATATATGCGGCTATCCACCCATAGTGGTAGCTCTTACCATAAACATCTAAGTTAGGTGAAATTTATAGGATCACTTGGAACAATCACCATACACAGAAAACCAAGAAAATATTATGCCCCCTATCCTTGTGACTCTTTGTCTTTGTGCATACATCATTGAGTAACTAAGAAGCCATAAAAAATTATCAATTGAGAATCAATCAAATAAAATTCATAACTGCTTAAATGCCCCTAGTTAAAACATCATCAGGACATAGAAGAGTCATGAGCAATCCAAGTCCAAACTATGTGTTTAAGTAGTACTTGTTCATTCATATGTCAAAAATAATAAAGATTCATCAATCGGAAAATTGGAATACAAGTAATATGGTGTTTCCATGCCTATGCATTGATAGGATAAGTCGTTCATGTTTGTGATCCAATATAGCCTTGTAGGAACTTCGTTAATGTAAATGCCATGATATGTGATGTTTGAAAAGGACACCCTTGTTTTGAAAAGTGACATTGTTTTGCATGTATCACTAAACATTATGTTCGCGAGGCAAACCATCCTAGAGAAACCTAGCAACAACAACCTACCATGCCAACAAAGATGCCCCTAGTGCAGAATGACTTATTCCTAAGACATAAATGTAGACAAATCCCAAGCGAAGATAAGATATCCATTTAGGGATTGAAGTCAGCGTTTAAAGCACAGGTTCAATTTATGAAGGCTCAGTACTAGTAGTGCATTGATAGATGGAGTGCAGAACACAAGTGACCCCTGATTGCTAGGTTTTCACCACTTGGCAAGATCTTTTCTTTCTTTTTGCTACAAAGATGCTTGTTTTACCAGGTGCTCATCAAGGTACTTTTCTCTTTTTCAATTTTTTTGCTATTTTTTCTTTTTTGAATATTTTTGTAGTATTAAGGCGCCTGTTTACCAGGTTTTCACCAAGGATACCTTTCTTCAAGACTTTTTCTACTATTTTTGGATTTCTTCAGGATCAATTTTCTGAATGTTTTTGGTATTTTGTAAAAACTTTTTGTTGTATAGGCTCTGCCAGCCGATCATCAAGCGTAGAACCGCTTCAAATGTAGAGTGTTGATAGGATTTGGAATAATGTCTCCCACAGGTGTAGCTAGTTGATAAGCTCTAGTCCCAAAAGTAGCAGTAATAACATAAGGTCCCAGCCAGTTAGGTTCAAACTTTCCTTTCTGCTCTTTGTTAGGCTAGTTCTTAGGATTCTCTTTTATGACAAGATCTCCCACTTCAAATTTGTGTGGTTTGACCTTCTTATTGTACCCCTTGGACATACGTTCTTGGTACACCTTTAGGTGATTGAACGCATGTTGTCTGTGCTCATCTAGTAGGTCCTGAGAATTCACCCTATCTATGTGGTACTGCTCATCAGTAACAAGACCTTGTAAAGATATCCGCAAAGATGAGATTTCAACCTCAATAGGTAATACTACTTAAGTGCCATAGACTAGAGCAAATGGCGTGGCTCCAGTTGGTATTCTGATGCTTGTTCTATAGGCCCACAGTACTAGATTCTGTTGTAGATGACAGTCTCTACCAGACTTACTCACAGTTCTGTGTAGAATCTTTAGAATATTCTTGTTAGATGCCTTAGTTTGTCCATTACCTTGAGGGTAATATATTGAGGAGCAATGTTGAGTGATATGGAACTGTTCACAAAGGTCATCAATGTCTTGATTTTTAAATTGGCCCCCATTGTATGTTACAATTGAAGAGGGTATCCCATATCTACAAATAATGTAGTTCAGAATGAACATAACCACCTATTTTCCAGTGGCTTTGATTAGTGGCATGGCCTCGACCTACTTTGTGAAATACTCAGTAGCCGTAATGATGAACTTGTGTCCATTTGAAGAGTTGGGATATATTTGTCCAACCAAGTCAAGGGCCCATTGCTGGAATGGCCAATGTGCTATGAAAGGTATAAGTTCTCTGGCAGGAGCATGGTTGAGATTCCCATGTGTTTGGCATTTAAGACATGCTTTAGAAAATTGAAGCATCTGCTTCCATGGTAGGCCAATAATAGCCTACTCTGAGAAGTTTCTTTGCTAATGAAAATTCGTTCGAGTGTGATCCACATACACCTTCGTGGACTTCTTTTAATGCAAGATTAGACTCTTCGAGTTCTAAACATGTAAGAAGTGTACCATTGAGACTTCATCAATATAGGTTGTTAGTTGTGAGGACGTAACATGATGCTTTCCTAATCAGGGATCTTTCTCATTTATGGATAGATTAGCAGGAATGGTTTGGTCAGTAAGGTAGGTAATGATATTGGCATACCAAGATTGGTCTGGGGTGTTCAAATCACATATGAATTGATATTCAAGGGTATCAAAGGCAGGATAGGATAGTTCTTCCACCAATAAGTCATAGCGGAACTGATGTTCTTCCAATTTTAACATGGATGCCAAGGTAGCCATAACATCTGCATCTTTGTTCTTTGATCTTGGTATCTGCTGGAATGTGATGAAGACAAAGTATTGCTTCAGGTTATCAACTAGTTGCTTGTAGGGCATCAAATTCTCATCTTTTGTTTGATACTCCCCATTGACCTGATTGATAATTAGTTGGGAGTCACCATACACGGGTAACTCTACAATCTTCCACTCCATAGCTAGCTTAAGATAGTTTACCAATGCTTCATATTCTAAAATATTGTTGGTGCATGGAAACATCAATTTGTAAGATTTGGGAATCTTGTAACCTTGAGGAGTTATGAATAGGACTCCTGCTCCTGAGCCTTGTTGAGTGAATGAACCATCAAAGTACATCTTCCATGGATATTCAGTTAGATGCATGATGGTTTCATCAGGGAATTCAATCGTTAAAGGTTCATCATCCTGGAGTGGTGAATCATCCAATTGATCTACAAGGACCTATCCTTTGATAGCTCTTCATTCTACATATTCAATATCAAACTCACTTAGAATCAGGACCCATTTTGCCAAATGTCCTGTTAATGTTGTTATGCTCAAAAGGTACTTTAGAGGATCAATCTTAGCAATGAGCTTCACTGTATGAGAGAGCATGTAGTGCCTCAATTTTTGTGATGTGAAGACGACTGCCAAGCATGCTTTTTCAATAATGTTGTAATTAAGCTCATAGGTGACTAGTGTCCTACTTATGTAGTAGATAGATCATTCTTTCTTTGTGTCATCCTCTTGTGCTAGCAATACTCCTAAGGATGTAGCTGTAGCTAAAATGTACAGGAGTAATGGCTTCCCACGAATAGGAGCCATAAGAATAGGAGGAGTAGCCAGGTATCCTTTCAAGTCCCTGAAGTTTGCTTCACAGTGTTCATCCCATTTGAAGGTAACCCCTTTATGTAGTAATTTAGTAAAGGGTTGTGCCCTATCTGCAAGTTGGGACATGAATCTCCTGATGGACTAGAGTCTCCCTTGTAGTGTCCTCATTTGACTGATGTTGCGTAGAGGATCCATCTCTAGAATAGCTTTCACCTTTGCAGGATCGACCTCAATTCCCTTTGCTAAAATAATGAATCCTAGGAGCTTCCCTGATTGGACCCCAAAGGCACATTTCTTTGGGTTGAGCCTAAGTTGGAACTGTTCCATACGATCCAATATCTTTCTTAAGTCAGCAATGTTACTACCTCTTTCTTTGGATTTTGCTAATGTGTCATCCACGTAGTGCTCCATGTTTTTGTGCATCATGTCATGGAATATAGTTGTCATGGCTCTTTGATACGTCACATCGGCATTCTTTAACCCAAATGACATGACATTGCAGCAAAAGGTGCCCCATGCGCATGTAAACGTTGTTTTATCTTGATCCTCCAGGGTGATTTTGATTTGATTATATCCCGAGAATCCATCCATTAATGAATACATCTGGAAGCCTTTTGTGAGGTCTATGATCATGTCAATGTTAGGTAGAGGGAAGTCATCTTTCAGACATGCTTTGTTTAAGTCTTTGAAGTCAGTATATATCCTGATAGATTTATCAAATTTAGACACGGGAACCACATTGGAGATCCACCCTGCGTAGACAATGACTCTGATAAATCCATCTTTCAACAACTTCTCTAGCTCTTCTTTTACTAATAATGCAACATGAGGATGCATTTTTCTAAGTTTTTGTTTCATGAGCTTGATCCCGGGAGCTATAGATAAATGATGCATGATTAGATTAGGATCTAGCCCTGGCATATCGGTGTAAGACCATGCAAAGTTGATCTTCTTCTCCCTCAGGAACTCTATAAACTGTGTCTTCTCCTCTTCTGATAAAGATTGTGCAAGGTGGACTATTTGAGGATTGTCAACTGTGCCCAAATTTACTAGTTGTGTTGGTTCAATCAGTACTGAAGACCTTTCCTAAAAGTGTTTGAGGAGGATATCAAGAGTTTCATCCTTTGGCACCTCTAAGAGGTTTTCACCATTGGATACATCTTTTCTCTTTACTATTTTGGGATCTAATACTGCCACAAAGTGGTTTTCACCATTAGTCCTCTTTTTCTTTTTATTTTTTAGTTTTTGACTGAGAAACCTGATATCCTCCTATGACATGTTCTCGCTCCTTGCATTGGTGGAAGAAGGATAAGTTTCACAAGCATTGAGATAGAAAGCTAGGGTATAGTCATTGGGAAAGTCAAAGATAGGAGTAGAATCTATTTCAGTCCAATCAATTAGGTTTGGAAGTACCAATGATAGGGAGTCAGTCTCTAGGAAAGGTAGCATCACGTTAACATCAAGACCATTAATCGACATGACACGGTCTGTTAAGTTAATTTCTTCAATAAGAGTGAGATCGTCATTAAAAGGGTCATTGTTAGTTATATGCAGACCAAACTCTAGTGACTTTTCAGTAGAAATCTCATCATCATCTCTCTGTAAAAGGAGGCTTCTTGCTTGTAGCCTATGAAATTCTTCTAGATTTATGTAATCACCAGTTTCTTCATCAATGATCGGGGGAAGGAACTCTTCTTCTTCTTTAGGATTATCAGTGTCATTGGGAGTAGTGTTAGACTATTTACGAGGAGCTGAGGGTGCCGCAAACATGTGAATCATATCTATTCCAATATCTTCAGTGGTGATAGATAGCTCTTCCCATTCATAATCATGAGAGTCAGTGACCTCATCACCGAATCTATTTAAGTATTCAATAATGGTTATCTAATGTACCCAATTAGCTACCTGTGGATCAAAGTGGGTTAGATCAAGGACATGTGAAAATGTGACCAATTTCCCCTAGTTAGGTTGTAAATCATGTTGTCGGGGTGTCTCTTGAGTAATTGTTTCTATTAATGATATCTCTAGACCAGCTGTTATGGTATCTCCTACCTCTTGAATGGGAGGTTGTGCTAACAAAGGAGTGTGAAGATCTTGTGGTACCTCGAAGCTGGGTGTATAGCATTCTCCTTGGTAGTTGGGATCCTATGTGCCAACATGTAATAATATTTCATAGGACCACTTCTCTACTTCATCTGTTTCATCACTCCCTTTATCTAAGTTTGGACTCCCTTTTGAAGTGGGTTTATTAGTTTTAGTATTAAAACCCAGTCCTATTTTGTCTCTAGTATTCTGGAACTCCATGGGTATAGGTTTAATAAGCCCTCATCCTATGTCATTTAGATGTCCCTTTCCTTTGTATCCCACGTGTTTGAGGAAATCATATCCCTTGCCATACTATTCCAAGGATATCTTTACATGTTTGACCTCAGCTTCTACCGGTTCTCCTTTGTAAAGCCAGTCCAAGATTGCCTGTTCTTCTGTGTTATCTAAAGAAGATGTGGATGCCTTTACCATGTCAGTCGCTTTGTGTACTTTTGGATCCTTAGATTCTATAGGTGTGAATGTCGAGGAAGGTTTTCCATAGGATCTTGGTGATATCGGAAGTTCTGTCAGTGAGGGAGTCAGGTCCAGTTTGTACTCTCCCATACCTGTTTCTTCAAGTTTTAAGGTTTTTCCAAAAATCTTCATAACCATGTCCTTGGTAGTTTTAGGAGAAACTGCATCCATAGCCTCCTTGTTATGCGGGATCATAGTACTAGATTTGATATTATTACAAGTGTAGTTAGCATCTTCAAGAATCATCACTTCCACCGCATTATGTGGGAACTTTATGCACTTGTGGTAAGTAGATAGCACAACTTGCATTTCATGAATCCATGGTCTCCCTAATAGGATATTGTAGGCTAAGGGTAGATCTGGTACCTAACATGTGACATTCCTCTCAATTGGTCCGACTCTGATAGGTAGAACAATAAGACCTTTGGATGATCTCTCTTCCTCGTCATAAGCTTTAATAGTTATTTTTCTTATGGACCCAATTGTCTATTTTGAGAGACCCAGTCTCTTAATTAGATCAAGTGTACCCATATTCAATCCTATGCCTCCATCTATCAACACGCGTCTAACATGAGATTTATGAATAAGGACTTCAATATGGAGGGGTTGATTATGTGGATGGGTCAATGACTTATCATCCTCTTTAGAAAATGAGAGGTAATGTGGCACAGAGATGTGATTGACCATTGCTTGGAATTTGTCTATATCAATATCCTTTGGGACATTAGCAGCATGTAGAGCCTGTTCTAGGATTTCCCTATGTACTGTGGATATTTTGAGCAACTCAAAAATAGAAATTTTGGCAGAGGTTCATTGCAATTGGTCAACCAAGACATATTTTTCTCCAGGAATAGTAACAACATGTTTTGATACTAGTTTAAGAATAGTAATGGTAGGAACCTTGGACATCGACGTTGGTTTTGGGGGTCCTTTGATCATGACCTGTGCTTGGCTCCATGCTATGACATTTGAGTGGAATGAGACACATTTGATTGTGACTACATTGATTGACTCAGTCTTAATGTCTAGTATATTGATCACATTGTCATTGTTGGAATAGGTGTAGTTGAATTTGATACCTTTTCCTTTACATGTTTCTCCTTTGTCGTAATTAGGAAATGGTTTATTGAATGTTGTATGATCCTTATTGGTAGTGTGTCCATATGCTTTGATCTTACCTCCTTCAATGAGGTCTTGGATGCCATGTTTAAGCTTAAGGCAATTATTAGTCTTGTGTCCCTTGTTTTTATGGAAGACACAATAGGAATTATCATCCCACCACCTGGGTTTGACCATTGGTTCCCACGGTTTGGAATTTGGGATTGTGAGAACTTTGTTATCCAATAGTGTTTTTAAAATAGTCTCGAGAGGCTCTCCCAAAGGAGTGAATGTTCTTTGGGGTTTTGACGTCCATGTCTGACCCTTGTTATTATCATTGTTTGCCTTGGGTATGGGGGTCATGACCTTAGCATCCTTGCTTGCCTACATACTATTAGTCAGATTGAACACCTCAGGTTTAGGGTTAATAGTAGAGGCATCAACCACTCCGTCATTAACAACATTCTTGTTTTGCTTCCACCATTTAGGCTTGGAGTTGGAGTTGTTGGTTTTGTTTTCATTCTGAAGGGTGATCTCTCCCCTTTTGACCATGACTTCCTCAATATAGAGGGCATTCTTAATCATTATATTAAAGCTTGGTGAGTCTTACATTTGTAATGCATAGTTCAATTCAGGCACCAGATTATTAATGAAGATCTCCATCTTCTCTATTTCAAGAATGGCCATTGAATATCATGCCAAAATCTTCCTCTTATCTTTGTAGGAAGTGTGTAAATTATTCACCAATCTTCTATTTGGTATTACATAGATCCATCATGGTTACATCATGTTGTATGTTATAGGAGTAATGCTGGATAAAGCGTTGAATCAAATCCTCAAATGTTTTGACCTTAGGGTTCAATTTTGAGAACCACTCCATGGCATTACCTCCTAGACTTCCTAGAAATAGTCGCATGAGGTATGTAGGTTCGTGCATGTATTCTATGCTTAGAGAAAAGAATTCCCTCACATGATTGTGTGGGTCAGTTTCTCGTGTGTATTTTTCATACTTTGGTCTTGCCATGTTGGGAGGAAACGAGACCATAGTGATACTCTTGTCAAAAGGAAATGGACAAATGACATCCAAAGAGTATTTTGATTTGGGTTTCTCTTTCTCTTGTTTGAGGTTTGTGAGCTTTGTTTGCATCAAAGTGAGTTGTTTGGTGAGAATGGATATAGGCATTGGTATCTCCTTTTCTTTGAGTTTCTCCACATCATAATCTTTATGTAATTTGACAGCTGTGGACGCTAGGTGGACGAAGTATTTATCCTTATCCTTGTTGGTCATCTTTTCTATTATCTTATGGAACCTCTTGCTTTGTTTGAGTTTTTCATATTCCTCTTTAGTTATTTCATTCTCTCTATTAGACTCAAATAAGGGACGGTCAAACTTGGGTTCTTCTTCCTCATCCGTATCTTCGGGCTTTTGGTATTTGCCATTGTTATATTCCTCAAAAGCCTCACTCCATCCGTGAGTGTCACTATCCATTTATGGAGAGTCTAGATTAAGTAGGGAACTACAAGATGTTTCCCCTTGAAAGTGTGGCATTTTAGGAGGCACTTTCAATCCTTTAGATGTGTACTTGTTGCATCTTGTGTTAACCATGAAGTTGTTTCTCCACTTTGTCAATGTTTCCCAATAGTGCAAGTGAGAGTTTCAAACTGTTCAAGTGGGTGTGTCTAGGTAAAAGTAACTATTTTTTGTTAGTGGACATAAATGATTCCAGCATCAGAGGGTTAGATTGCCTTGATAGTGAGCTGGGAACCAATTTGTTCGTAGAAAGTGGGTAGACCAAGCGTATTGAACCAATTGTGAAAGACTGACTTAGCATGCAAGGTAGACATTTGAAAAAGAATTATGATACAATAGCAGAGAGACCAGTAAAGACAATAGGGAATAGAATAAGAGCCAAAAGGGTACCTAAATCAACTAAGACTTTCTAAGAAATACCTCTGCAAGTACCCATTGTCTTATATGTGAGCCTATATCCCAGATGTGACTATGTGCTGACCAAATGCGAGGTAGTATACTAGATGTGATCCTAAATACCAGATGTGATACAGGACATGCGAGATGTGATTTTATGATGCCTCTTGTCAATTGTGATCAGTTCTAAAAAGTTTATTTATGCAGTGCGTGAAGTTTTTCTAATTGCAGTTTGATATCGAAGACCCGTCGGTGAGTGAAAAACACATGCACTGATCCGGGATTGAATGTTGTTGTTTTTTTTGAAGATGTTATCTTTTTAATGATTTTGTAAACACATCAAACAGATTTGCATTTTTAGGAGGGTGAAATAGACACTCATATTTTTCATATTCTCTAGGTGGAGGATGAAAATCTTTGCTCGTTGACTTAGGTACACACTCAAATGCTAATCAGAATACAACCATCACCAAGCACGCAATGGATCCAGTCATGATGCTGTATTAGCTTACTCCAAACACAAGTGAGGGCATGATATGATGAGTGTCTTGGGGCAATTACTTTTTGCCTTGCACAAAGATTATCACCCTTTCAGGGGTGAATCAGGAATTCTTTCAATTGAAGTTGTTGTCTATTATTGGGCAATCTGTTCGAAACCGTCCCCCATAGTATTTTACAAGGCAAAATTGAGGCATATAGCCCTATGAGTACCTGAATATATGTAGTCTCACAAGAAATATTCAAGCGGCTCTACTTTACATATACCCAAGCATGTTCAAGGAATGATGTCAAAATTCCATGAACAAAACCGGCTCTGTCTTTCAAGGCTTTAGCCTACGAGGAAGCAACTATTTATAGTGAGTTGGAAGGGTTGGCGTAAAACCTGTCCTCACTTGGGTCATTCCTAGGAGATTTTTTCCTCAACCAGTAGGCCCTCTACTATTAAATATGCATACAAAGGATTGGCAAGCTTTGGATGTCTGGATTTCTTATTCTTCCGAAGAAGAAGAGCATACTTTCCTAATCTAAGTCATTTTCTCCCAAAACAAAGTCAAGAAAAGTGGTTCTTTCCCTCAAGCAATGTTGTGCCTGATTTAGATGTTCCTATTTAATGAAAATAGGATGCTTGAAAAATAAAGTTTGCCTTGTTCAATTAGCCACAATATTTTGTGAGTTTGCTTGTTCAATTTCTATGTCCCAAAATAATTTATACGATGTAGTTGTTCATTTAGCCCACAATATTTAGTGCTTTGTTTTTGTTCAATTATTGATACAAAAGAAATTATACGATGTGATTTCTTTTTCAGTTAACTCCAAATTCCGTTCAACCCATAAAATCATGTGTGAGTTTCTTATTTTCCTTAAAAAGGAAAAGAGCATAGTCATCTAGTTAGTTTAGTGATAGATTGGAAAATGTTCTTTAGTGTTTAAAGCAAGTAAATAGAGGTCAAGATGGGGGTTTGGCAACCTGAAAAACCAAGTTAGTATCCTTTATTTCAACTCCCACAAAAAACCTTCAATAACAACCTGCAAACAATTGTTAGGCTGCAAAATATCAAAAACACAATTGGTCAAGATGTTAGAGTTAGGCAAACGAAGTGTGCAAATTTTCTAACTAGATGTGAGCCTAAAATAACTGAATGTGATATAGTATACCATATGCGACCTTTCTTATCGGATGCAATATCATGCTCCCTAGATGCGATCTTAAACTGAAAATGATCTGGGAAATCCCAGATGCGAACCTCATTTTCTGCGGTGCGAGGGTGTATCCTGGATGCGATCTAGAATGACCAGAGACAACCCTGTAACAGAACCCTGTGTATGCAAATTAGTGAAAAATATATTCAAAATGAGACCAAGTTGGAAATCGTACCCCATGGTGGGCGCCAGAAATGTGTGTGTATATTTGTGCACCTGTTACCTGCGACACAACACTTCAATAAGTCATTTTGTTAGTGAGAAACAAGGGCTAATGAGCATATAAAACTCTAACATCAACCTATTGCTTTCTAAATAGGATGAGTGTAGAAAATAACATAACAGCCCTCAGATTATGCTAATACCAGTGACATAAACAACCTAGCATGAAAGATTTGAGTTTAAAACAACTATTTGACTATTTAAGCATGCATATTAGTCTAAAAATGCGCATTATAACCATGTCAGAAAGTAACTATGGAGTGTGCATGAAGCTATGAAGGAATGGGTAGCATAACAATGCTTTAAGATTCCTTCAAAATCTTGGCATAACAACACTACTATTCAAAAATTGAGGCCTTATTATGAGCTCCAAATCCCTTCAATTTATAGAGGAATGGGAGAGAGAGAGAGGGGAGACAAGGTTTATTAATGGAGCCCCTAAGGTCATTAATGAAGTTTAAGAGCCATTAATGCTTTGGGCATTAATGAGGGATGGGCAAGAGGGAATATCCATTAATGAGTCATTAATGAAATTCATTTAAGAGGCATGGGAGGGAGTAAGGCTCAACTTGGCAATTTGGTCCTTAGAGAAGTCATTCTTGAGAAAGGTGACTTTCTCAAGTGGGTTGAGTTGTTAATCATTCCCTAGTGGAATGTGACAACATTACGAGAGGGTTTAGGATAGAATTAGGATTAGGATTAGATTAGCATGGGGGGAATAGGTTGGGATGGGTTAGAACCCAGGGTAGAAGTGGTTGAGATAGGTTAGGTTGGGGTTTAAGGGAATATAAATGAAATGAATTAAACTTATTTAATTCATTTAAAATATAGGAATTAATTATTTAAGCATTTTATTGCTTTTTAATAATCAATAGGACTATAGCCAATTTAATTAAATTAAATAGGCTAGGGGAATGGGTTACTTGCAAGTGGTCAATTGATTTAGGGGTTTATTTAATTTCTTTATAATTAAATACTATAGCCATGTTTGAATTTGATTTGAATTATATGGCTATAATAGTTAATATAATTTAGTGATAAAAATCACCTAGGACATTAAAAATAAATTATGTCAAAGTAACATTGTCATGGCATAATTGGGGGTATGATCACACTTAGGGAAAATAGGGTCTTTAGTCGTAACAAACCAAATTAGGGTGGTTACACCAACAACACTAATTGCAAATTTTAAAATGATGAATAAAGGGTCATAGACTTATCTTTAGAAATAATGGAAGGTATTCTTTTGTAAATTATTTTCTATGAGATTAGAAACTTCACTTTGGTATTAGAATTTTAATTGGTAAGCTCTTATAGATGACCTAATATTCTTATCTAGACTAAGATTGAATCCATGGCTATTAAATGAACCCAGTTATAGATTTGATCTATGTTAATAAAAATGACCTTCATACGCTTAATAGTTTGAAACATGTTCAAGTTGTTTAGAACTTGTACATGTAAGATGTGTGGTATTGAAAAATAATTTGAGAGATTTCTAATCAAGGATCTTTTCCCTTAGATCAAATCTTTAGATTTAAATTAGTGATTTTGTACAAATAATGAAGATATAGCTAATCATACAATATGCTCTAGTTTGTCTAATAAATGTAGATGGCGATATAATGTTCTAATCAAATTTCTCTCTTAGACTCTAAATAAGTTAAGAGTGAACTAGGATTTGTCCTTTTCTATAATAAGCTAACAAATTTTACACTCAAGTTGACAAGAAATTGCTAGTAGGAATTGAGCCAACTTGTACTCATCTTTAAATTTGAATTTGAAAAATTAAAGCATCATTTCTATAACTTAAAAATGGACTTAGATAAAAAATAAATAAATGAAGATCTAAATTGATTTCAAAAAAGTATAAATGAAATAAAATAAAATTTAGATTAATTATTATTTTTATATACAAACACACTACTTATACACTAATCATCACAGTGAAGATCATTGTTATCACAAAATTTTGCACCCTTTTCTTACGTGTTATCTCCAGGAAACCTTGTGAAATATCCAAACAACCTCCAAGTGTAGGACTTGCACATATGTGAGGTTGAATCTCTAGAGAAGGCTGAATTCCTTCTAGTCA
This sequence comes from Thuja plicata, assembly GCA_018584345.1. Lineage (NCBI taxonomy): Eukaryota > Viridiplantae > Streptophyta > Pinopsida > Cupressales > Cupressaceae > Thuja > Thuja plicata. The sequence goes on from MU227367.1 coordinate 217,036, forward strand.
GGGTGCACCTAAACCAAAACTTTGAGGGAAAAGGGAGAAGGAGAATGTAGGAAATTTAAAAGGGGTGATGCACAATATTGAAACATGGTTACTCCTTGCTTATGACTACAAAAAAAGTCAACAAAAATCCCCCAAAACATACATAGATCTCTATCTTAATCTATCTCCAAAGACACACATGAAGGTTAGAACCTATAAGACATTGCAAGGAAAGATAATATTCACAATGCAACATCCTTAAGCATAATTAACACAAGTAATCTGAAAATAGAAAAGAATGTATTTAAATAAGAAGGTGAGATACTTAACACAAAGTTCCTAAACTAGAGAAGAGGTAAAAATAAGGATTTTTATTAATGGAAGGCAAGGTTAAATTACAATTGCAAAGAATAGCCGCTGCAAAAGAACCTAAAGAGAGAACAACCCAAATATTTACAAAATAGTGTTTTTTTAAAGAGCTAGCATAACTCTAACTACAAATTTTGAGTTCAAACCCAAACCAAGCTAGAGTTAGGTTGTAGGATAGCAAGTAGAAAATAAATTTGCTCAAAATTTGATCTTTGTAAGCAAGTTCATTCATGGAAGTGATAGAAAAGGTCAAATGAATGCATCTAGCAGGTAGAAGGGATAATCATATCCCTGCAAGTGATAAATGAGCACGGTATGCACTGGCGTCACATTTGCAGAACCAAAGAAGTCACTCAAAATTGATATTTCAGTCACAACACCATGTCATGGTCGCTAACAATCAAATCAGGCCATTGGCAAAGAAATATCAAAATGACAAACACGACATGTTAGCCCACTCCGCATACCCACACAAAGTACTACCAAACATGTCAATTCCTTGAGGGGATGCAGGGCAAAACCCTCCTTTATATCTTTGGCTTCTGGTTCCCTACATACCCATATTGCACACTTCATTTTATCTTGCACAATCACGGGGTTGTAGGGTGTGAACCTCCCTTTGTTTAACATTGTCCTTGCACACCTGCACACGTCAAGGAAAATGAAAAGGTAACATTGCAGGGGTGTAGGGCACCTTATATCTTTGTGAAACATTGGCCCTACATACCTGCATCCATAAGGGAACAAAACACAAGATATCTACGAGGAGGTGGGAGGAACCACGAGGGGGGATAACACGATACATTAACAACAAACCTTGGATAATGTATCTCAGATCAATTTCTATGATGGGTTAATGGTGGAAAAAATAGCCAACAATCATCTAATTAAAATAAATATAAAACAAACAAGAGACACATTGTGTTCTTGCCATGTAGTGAGTGCAATGAATTATATGATGTTAGAAACACCATTTAAAACACAATTAATTTAAAATTAATTTTATCATAACAAAAGATTATTTTCATATTAGCTTACCTTATCGTGCTCATGTATTGGAATCATTAATAGAGTTGACATTTGGTTTAATGAATCAAAATGCATTGGATTAGATGTGCAGTTCACAAAAAATGAATTTTACTTACTATTCTCAATATGAACAAAGATTAATGTCATTTTTATTATATTAAAATTTTAAAAAATTACTTGTAAATTTATAAGATTGTTGCTCATTTTTTTAAAAATCCATATGCTCATTAGCTAAACTAATAAACAAATCCAATGCGTTATATTCATTAATATTTCTCCTCAACCCAAATTGAAAATAGATATAAAATAAATGAAAAATACTTAACTATTCATTAATCTTTATAGTTAAATTGTTTCAAACTAAGAGATGTAAATTTTAATTATTTTAATCATACACTAACATACTTAAATTTTTTTAAATTGTCTTTATATATTGTGAGCTTTAGTTGGCTAGATAGTCACAAATATAGAATGGTAGATAAATTAAATTTGATATTTAAAAAAGAAATAGAATCTAAAACTTTGGTCAAACTATTTTAATTCTAGCATTTCATAGGTTCATTTATTAATAACTTATAAATCATATGAAGAAATATTTGCTTCACAAGGAGTCGGCTCTGCAACTTTTGAAACCCTAGATTCTTCTTCTAGAGGCTTCCTCGACGTGTGCGAGCTCTCTCTTACTCGAGGGTTGAGGGGAATTTGCCTCCCATCTCTCTATTAGGTGGTCTTACCCTTGTCTAGTGCTAGTGATTTATAGAGAATAATTCTTTGGGAGAAAAAATTTGAGCGTGTGAATGGTGTAGTTGGTTCGGGCGTAGAGGAGAAGAAGTCGTTTAAAGAAGTGGTTGTAGTAGAGGACATAATCCCAGAAGGCACATGTTTCACCTCAGAGCTCCCAAAAATATCTTCAATGGTAAAAAATGTCAGACCTAGAAGAGGTAAGGGCTCAGTTGTTAATTCTCTCATTTAAATCGATCAGATTTCCACAATCCATAAGAATTTTCAATTTGATTTCTGGTTTTGATTGTGTGTAACTTTTAGCATCAACATTTCGGATCACACTCCGTGATCCATCATCAGGATATAAGAGCAAAGAGAATGAAGGAATGTAAAATTAAGATGCACACCAGGCCTCACTTAGAAGATAAAAGAGAAAGGGGGGGTGGTGAGAGAAAGGGGTACGCAAAATGAGGGGG
>MU227367.1:222161-241112 GCA_018584345.1 Thuja plicata
CAGTACACATGGCCAAACCAAAAACCAAAGCACAAGCCTATTCAGATATCTGATTTTCCAGTAAAAATAATTTAAGCCCACGGGCTGCATTTCAGTTTTCATTGTGAAAACGTGAAACACAACGGGGTTTATCTCATATCTGAAAAGGAATCACATATACATTTTGACAACTATATATTTCTCACCAATTTATATAGGCACGTTCAATTTTTAACTTTTTTTTTGTTATTTGTTATTTTTTAATTGAAATTTGTAGTTTGTTTTATAAAAACTAGGGTTTAATTGATTTTGATTATAATTGCATTTTTTTTTTATTGTAATCAGACATGGAATCAAATCAATCACAAAACCCTCCCAATGATCCTGCAAATAATTTGGAACCACCTCCAAACAACCTGCAACCACCTGAAAACAATCCCCCACCTTTAGAAGACCAACCAATACCAAACCCTCGACCTTTAGAGGATCTTATAGGAGACTGTCTAAATTGGCTTAGAGGCTTTCATACTACATATGTCAATATCCTCACATTGTGCCCCATATTTTCCACCTGAACTCCATTATTGAAAACATTGGAGAAACTTAAAGAGCAACATAATGTTGCACTTCTTTGGCGTGATTCCATGCATGCCATGTTTGACGATGGGCTTGATTATGATCAAGTTATGAACCTAAATATAACTAAAAATGACATATTCAACCTTTTTGTGGATCCCAAAACTGGATTAAAAGTGGACCCTAAAAATCCCAAGTTGTCAATTAAATGGTGCACAAATGATGCAATACATGACCACCTTTGGGACCACCGGTGTATGGTTTTTGATAGACCACCCCACAACAATTTGGATGTCTCATTATATTTCTTAACACAATTATATGATGAATTTGTGCTTGGTCACAAGGTAAACTATTAGAGCATGAGACCGAACCAGGGTAGGCTTAAGCACTCCTCAAGACAAGCCATGGGAAGACTGGGTGAATCCTGCACATATGTCCTCCCCCCCCCCCCCGGNCCCCCCCCCCCCGAGATTTCATCCCCTCCTAAAGTGTAGGATCCTGATATTATTACTGAGGTCTTCCCATAGACAATTAGAGCCATTCACACCTTGAGTGATCTACTGTTTAGGTAGAGTGTGGCATTATTGCCTCCTTGTGCTGATGATTCTAGCCCTTCCACATCCTCCATGAGCTCACATGTTTGTGTACCCCCCAAACTTGCATTATGTGCAAGAATTTGTACTTGGGTCCCCTGAATGATAGTGATGCATATGACTACATCTTCGAGGTGGATGATACTACATAGGACATTGCAGGCACTGAAGCACCTCATGGAGATGTGCATCACAGGAGAGATGAGGAGGGACATGAAGAGCCATGGACTCATACTATTATGGTAAGAGTAAATAGTTAACTTCAATTCACATTGTATTTAATTTTAAATGTTGGTATTTTTAGTAAAATTTACTTATAATGATTACCCACTTACGTTTTTTTATGTGTTCCATTTACGTTCATTTGATGATAGAGGAGGAGATGGCATAGGTGGAGCGGTCCATGCTTTTGGCCATTTCATTTGGCCTTGACACTTCCACGGTATATACATTTTAATCTACTCATTGGTTTCCTTTTTTATAATAGTTTATACATATATTTTCTAATTTTTATGATCATCTTATTACATACTGATGCAGGTTTCACGAACTTCCAGTGGGGGGAAATGTGAGGGGGTTCAAGCGTTAGGAGTTGACAAGGGGAAGTTAATTAAGTATTTTAGATTATTTATGCATATGTAAACTTGTCATGTGTGCGTACTCATTTTTAATTTACATGGTTTATTTGAAAGAGGGTAGTGTCAGACGATGTTGTGAGACCGGTTTTCCACGCTAGAGTCACATGCATCTCAATTCACAGTGATAGCCCAATGGTGCATATATTTTTAATTTTATTTGTTTGTATTTTACTATCAAGTATATATAATATGATCAAGTCATGATTGTATCAAGTATCTATTTGACTTTTGTAGGTCACCCCTAGTTTGAGGGAGGTACAATGCCAAGGCTTTGTATCGTTAGTGACCCAACCGATATTGCATGAAGAAAGCTCAACATTGGTAAGTTTTAATGTTAATTCAATTATTTTGTAAATATATTTTGCTAACAAGTATCTAACATTAAATAGTATAACTCGTAGATCAATCTCATTTTCGCAAACATATACAGGTCAAAGTCGACATTGGTGGCATTGTCCTTTCACTACCAAGGACATATGATAGGGCTCCTAACCGCTGTATGCACCCTAAAATGGTCGCCTAGACTATGGGCCCCCATTCTTCAATTTATCAAATTCTTGAATCAATGCTTTGCAACATTTTCAATTCAAATCAATTTTCTTGATCAAATCGTAATTAATTCAATTATTTCAATATTTCCTAAGGTTTGATCATTTCATTAGTTATCTTATTTAATTAAAAGAAAATAATTCCTTTTTATTAAATAAAATAATCTTATTTAATTAAAATTCCTTTTTAATTAAATAATCTTATCTTATTTAATTAAAATCTCTCTTAATTAAATAATATTATCTCATTTAATTAAAATATCCCTTTTAATTAAATTAAATAATCTTATTTAATTAAAAGAAAATCCCTCTTTTAATTAAATAAAACCCCCACTTAAATCCCTCTTTGTTGAAAAATGAAATAAATTAAATAAAAATAAATAAAGTTCATTTTTCTACACATCTTCCTAAGTGGTGGGCTTTTTGCCTCTTAATCATAGCCATTGATTTTGCCTTTTGAAGATATGAGCACATGGATCAACCAAGATTTAATCTCCACCATTGCTTATTTTCTTTTTGACTCTTAATCTTCACCGTCCATTGCTCTTTATAAGGAAACCTCTCCTTCTCATTTCAATAATCAATAAAAAATAATCACAAAAAAAATTAAAGAATTTATGCTATTGTTATGCTGCAGGTTTGGAGAGCAATTTTGGAGGAGATTTTGAGCATTTGAGATTGGATATTGCAACTTCTCTCTTCTTGTCTTCTTCTTTCATGCCCCATGGCAATCCATTTAGATTAATTTTGCACTTGCATGTTAGATTAGATTCATGTTTCCTTTCATAGATTAATCTTGCATTTGTATTTCCTTTCATAGAATAATCATGCATTGTTATCATATAGATTAATTTTATTTCTTGCATTGTTATCAAATAGAATAGCTTTCATTTGCATACATACTTGATGATCATGGAGACTAGCATTCTTGCTTTTTCTCTTTGAATCTCTCATTTTATGGTGTACTTGCATGGGCACAAACTAGGTCAATCTGAGAGACTCCATTACAAACCCTTGCACTCCATGAATAGAGAGCTATGAGTCGCCATTCGAGACCTCATTCTTAAGCAATCTTGAATATAATGACTCATAGAAGTGTGACACATTTTTAGCACACAACCACATGAGGAGACAAAGAGGCGAGGTACATGAAAGTTCAATTTTTAAAATTTATTTATTTATAATTGTTGACTATGATTTTGAATTTTTATTTTTGATTTGTAGAAACCATATAAATTAAGTAATCTAACTTGGGGTTTCACTTATGTGTTCATGTAGGATCCATCAGAGCCAAATAGTACTTCGAAGAGGCTGCATTTTGATGATCCATGAATAGAATAGGATGTCCTAGAAATATTTGTAATTGTTTATTATTTTGAGATGCCATATGACACATTTTGAGATGGTGTATGCCACATTGTATCTAGATATGTTGATTTCGTAAAGATTTTGAGACATGTGCCACATTTTGTACAAAACAATTTCATATATATATATATATATATACACACACACATACACATGTTCATTTATGGTTATTTTATCTTTTTCACGTGTTGTATGTATGTATTATTTCCATATTATATCTTTGTCATCCATTGTATTTATGTATGTATGTTCATTTTCACATTATATCTTTCTCATGTGTTGTATGTATATATTATTCCATACTACATCTTTGTCATGTGTTGTATGTATGTTCATTTCTATATAATATCTTTGTCATGCATTGTAATGTGTAATAGACCTAATATTTTGCAAAGCAACTACCCTCAAAATCTTTTGTCCAACCAAAGTAATAGGGTAATAGGCATAATAGACCACAAATGGGATAATAGACTCCAAATTTGCATACCCTAATGATGCATAGGTGATTTTTTTGACAACTATTAAGGTCTTTAAGAGGTCTTTGATTGAAAAGATAAAATAAATGACCCTAGGAACCCCCAAATGTACCATAGGCTTGAATTGCACAAAATGAATGAAAAGACCTACCCACTGCCTCCAGCACTTTGAATGAACTTCCAACATGATTCCACACTTTCTCCAGCTGGGTATAATCCCCTACAATGGATATGACACCCCAATCTGATCTTAAGCTTAAATAGGACTAGTAGACCTAGTAGCCTTATTTTCCCTGATTTTTGGACCTTTTGCCCAAACTTCCAAAAACAATCCAAAATGAAATGGTAAATTAAAATACCCTTTTTGACCCCCCTTAACCTATATTAAAATTAGGTGTGGTTTTTATGGATCATCAACCCCAAATATTGATGCTCCAACCTTCCTTCCTAGGCCTAATTGATCCACTTTACAAAGCAACTATATAAAGTACTTACTCCCAAACTATGCACTTTTCAACACTCTTAAGATATGTCTCAAATGCAAGGATTATGGAATTTTTTTGGCCAAAACCCTCTTCAAACACCCAAACTACAAGACCCTCACCAATTCAAGCCTACAAGGCTTTCTCAAATCCAAGCCAAAACTCACTTCTAGACCCAATTCTTCGATCCTACACCATGTACTTGACATGTAAAAGCAACTTCCAACATAAAAATATACCCTTATTAAGCCTAATACTTGGCTGCTATAGTCATGGCTTACTTTCTATGCACCCACAAACCTACAAATTCATCTCAGTTGGTGATCACCTTGCAAATTCCAATTTCTCCTGCATATTTAATGTTAATAACATATTATACAACTCCTAGATCCATCCCCATGCCACAAAGACCACAAAAATTGGATGGATCCCTTATTGCATTCCTCCAATCAATAGGAAAGACAACGTTGTCACGAGACGATCACCCAATTTAATATAAAACTATTAAGAAATGAACTTAAAACTCTTCAATATGAAATTATTGGTTAATAAAATGATGCTACAGGGATACAATTCGAAGATCGTTGAAGAAAACAAAAGGAAATGCAAGAAATGTTTTAAATTGATTTAAATTTTTCACAATCCGTACAAATATGTATCTTTATGTATTGTCCATCAATCCTCATGCCTTGGCCAGGCTATGTAGGATCTCTTACAACTTCCCAAACTGATTCTAATTGGTTGTAACTCATTAAACTTCCAAAACAAACATAAAACATACTTTCCCTCCTTTTTGTAACTAGCCATTTTAATTTGAAAATTCAAATATAAAACTCCTTATTTTAATGAAGAAACTAACTTCTAAACTCTATTAATTATCTCTTAAGGATAAGGATGAATTTTCTAAAATTCCTAAATTCCTTTGATGATCATATGATGTGCTACCATCTCCTAAGGTGCTTGGAGTCTCCATGTGACCATGTGCTTGTTTAGGTGCTCTTGCACCACCTAACTCGACTTCCTTATAGGGTAACTGGTGTAGGAGCACCTAAGGTACAGATACACTAGAAGGTCAAAGGTAAAATGTGAACAATTATGATGAATTTGTTTTAATAAGGTCACTTATGATGTATTTAAGTCATTTTGAGTCCACTGGATCAAAGATGTAAGTCCATTTCTAAAAGATGTCATATTTATCAATTAAGGACCTACATTGGTCAAATGGTCAAAATGATGTAAAAGCACCCATGGAGTACCAAGGTTGTGAAGGGTCATTTATAGTCCATTGTGATGTGTTAACAATGTCCATAAGAATTTTTTATGAGTTTGAGTACAAGATCAAAAATTTGTCAAAGATGTCAAGCGCAACATTTTGTAAAAGTTGCAAAAATAATCTAACAAGTAGGTGTTCGGTCCTAAAATAATGTTGGATAGTTATGAGAAAGAAAAAAAATTATAAATGTCATGAGATGGTCTAATCCAAGAGGACGGGAAGGTTGGGGGAGAGTTCATGATGTTAAACCTCATACACCTCTGACTGTCATGAGGTTATTGCAATAAGGTGACAGTCATAGAAGTTTAGAGATCTTGTTTTTCCTCTACTGAGTTGTTCATATGATGAATGGATGGATGCATCAGTTGGATCCTATGAGTTGATTGGTGTTCTAGGTTGGTCTACATCAGTAATCGTAATTGGGCTAATAGGCATAATAGACCTTGGGGACATTTTGATATGGCATGGTCGCTGACATTCTTTGCATCTCCATGGGTCAAATGGGGTTGTAACTGGGGTTCACATGGCCAACTGGAGCTAACAGAATAGACGGTTTAGTCCTAGGATGAATGGTTTGAAATATGCACCATTGAGAAACTTTCAACTGAGCAACAATGTAACTTTTTTCACCAACCAAGATTGGGTCGCCAAACGGAATCAAAGTGGAATATCCTATAAATGAGATACATGCTTGTAGGCCTTCCCAAGATGGTCCTTGTGCACTTCATGGATCTCTGATATCCGTCATGAGGTCTGAGATATCACTCACCAAAACTTGCTGCCCAATTTGGCTTAGTGCACCTTGGGAACACTTTGGTCCAACATGCGTGGGAACGTTCTTGATACTATGTGAGTGAAAAAATCTCTCCACTAGCGTTTCCTTGGTGAACCAAAGCTGATAGAGATGACACTTTGGTTTCATGATGGATGGTTTGAAATATGCACCATTGAGCAACTTTCAACTAAGAAATAATGCAACTTTTTGCACCAACCGAGATCGGGTCGCCAAATAGAATCCAAGTGGAACATACCAGAACTAAGCTACGTGCTTTTAGGCCTTCCCAAGATGGTCCTTTTTCACTTCAAAAATCTTTGATATCCCTCACAAGGTCTGGGATATCTCTCTCCAAAAATTACTGCCCAATTTGGCTTAGTGCACCTTGGGAACACTTTGGTCCGACATGCACCGAAACATTCTTAATGCTACGCTAGAAAAAAAGGTCTCCACTAGAGTTTACCCAGCCAACTAGAGCTAATGGAGAAAATGGTTTGGTCCCATGACAAATGGTTTGAAAGCTGCATCATTAAGCAACTTTCAACTGAGCAACAATGCAACTTTTTACACCAACCAAGATTGGGTCACCAAATAGAATCCAAGTGGAATATCCTACAACAGAGCTATGTGCTTGTAGGCCTTCCCAAGATGGTCCTTGTGCACTTCAAAGATCTCTAATATCTGTCACGAGGTCTAAGATATCTCTCTCCAAAATCGCCGCATTATTTGGCTTAGTGCACCTTGGGAACACTTCGGTCTGACATGTGCCGGAACGTTCTTGATGGTACATGAGAAAAAAAGGTCTCCACTAGAATTTACCTACTAAACTGGATTTTATAGAGCTGATGGTTTGGTCTCACAATGAATGGTTTCCAAGATGCACCATTAAGCAACTTTCAACTGAGAAACATTGCAACTTTTTGCACCAACTGAGATCAGGTCGCCAAATGGAATCCAAGTGGAATATTCCAAAACTGAGCTACATGATTGTAGGCCTTCTTAAGATGGTCCTTGTGCACTTCAAAGATATTTGATATCCCTCACGAGGTCTGAGATATCTCTCCAAAAATCCCTGCCCAATTTGGCTTAGTGCACCTTGGGAACACTTCGGTCTGACATGCGTCGGAACGTTCTTGATGCTATACAAGTGAAAAAGGGTCTGTACTATAATTTACCCATCCAACTAGAGCTGATGGAGATGATGGTTTGGTCCCATGAAAAATATTTTAAAAGATGCACCATTGAGTAACTTTCGGTGCATCTTTCAGCTGAGCAACAATGCAACTTTTGTCACTTTTACATCAATGATACTTATAACTTTGTAAGTATGACCAATGTGACTTAGATGAACTAAATACATCATTCTTATGCTAGGTCAAAATTAATTGACCATTTTGACCACATTGAACCACCCTTGGGTAATAGGGCTTAATAAGTCAAATGGTTACATAATGGGATAAACATAAATCTAATGAAATCTATATTACAATTGAAATCTATTAAAATTGAATTGTAATGCATGAACATGAAATGTTTGGCCATATCATAATTTTTTTTAACCAAGTCAAATATTTGCATTCTTGCATGTATTTCATCATTATACAAGCTTGACTATACATACCACCTTTCATACAAATTCATTGTATATCATTGATACAACCATAATATTAATAAATATATCAATGTTATCAAAAGTCTACGATACAGAATTACAAAAATTTTAGATACACAACTATATATCAAAAATAAGTGTGTCATTCCCACTCCTAAAGTGTATTAGTTTAACAAATGGTACTCGATGACATCTAAATTCCAATCCCTGCATCTTGAAGGCACAATAAAATTTAATAGAGAAAACAAGAAGTTTATAGGTTGACAAAAAGATTATGAATGTATAAGTAACTAAACGAACCAAAGACCATGACTACCTAATGCATAATGAGTTTTACAGTCATATGTTATGAGCTAATCAAATGCAAACCTCAATATTCTATATCTATTATATATGTATCCAACTGCACTTACAACCCTCATACAAAACCACGTTTATTGGCTCAAACAAATGAAGAAGAAAACTACAATTAATGTATTGAACGTAAGCATAATGAACATGGAAAACCTTGTAGTGAGTTGTACTTACCTATTGAAGTGTTCCTGAAGGGTCATCTCTCTTCTTGAGGGTATTCAATATTGCTTCATGATCAGCAATACTAATAATCCAAATTTCTTTTGTCTTTGGTTTTCCTTGATGTTTTGACAACTTAACATTGGCTGCTATAGCAAGGTGTAAATACATGAGAATGGTTTTGTGATTCTCATAGTCTTCACATGCAGGAAAGTCATTATTTCTAATCATGTATGTGCGCAACCATGTTCTCGCAACAACATGTGAACCTATTGGATATGTGAACATATCATCATCTGTCATCAGTTGTACAAGCTTCTGCTTTCCTTGACTCACCTCCAAATAATGTTTAGGATGCGAGGTGCCGTCTTGAATGCCAATTCTCAACTTCAAGACATCCTTCACATTTTGTGAAACTCTTGAGTTAGATTGCCAAAATAGTTAAATTTGATCCTTCACACCATCGGTAAGCTTCTTATCACAATGTGGAAGTCTCCCATGATAGCCCATATCTCATTTTGAAGAGGATCATCAAGTCTTTCTCTTCTTGCAAGTGCTATATCCAAAGTTTTACGATTTAGGTTCAAGTCAACACAAGTTTGTCTCATCAAATGAGCCTTTCTCAAATGATTACTTACTAAGGAGGTTGTAATAATACTTCTAGTGGCTCTCTTTTCATTTTCCTTGTTAGTATTACCAATGGAATTGAGAGCACTAAAAATATTTCTCATAATAATAGCATTCCTCTCCTTTTTCTTGTTCACACAAATCTTCAATTTGAATAGTATATGTCTCATCTTCTAAATATTTAACAACTGGACAAACATTTGACATTGCTCGACCAATGTCTTATGGCTAAAAAATTGATCAAAAATTTTTGAAGCCCACAGCCGAATGGTTCTTTCATATCTCTTGCCATCAAAATTGCTCATTATATTATCATCAATTTCAAGTAGCCATTTTGTTTTTCTTGAAGGTCTCAAATTCAAAGTTTGTCTTTCTTCCTCCCAAGGGACTTCATTTCTCATATAATTTTGAGATTTGTAACGTTGATTTGGTTCTTGTGCACCATTATCATTGTCAATTCCTCCATATTCAATCAATGGATTGTCATTGCCAATGTCCACACTTCCATTCTCCACATATACATGTTCATTTTCAAATCTTACATTTTAATCTTCAATCAATACATTCTCATTTTCAATATTATTGTCATAAATCATTTCAAATTCATGTTCTTCTTCACTTGAAATTGCATTTAAGGGTGGTCCTATGCCCCCATCTTCATTAATATTTAACATACCTTATCTCTTGTTCCGATGAGCAACCCTGTCGATTTCTCTATACACTTCAATCTCTTCATTTGTGAGCTTCCTCTTCCGTTTATGCTTTTGACGACTACCACTCCCCATGGTGAGACCAAAAAGGTGATGCAAAACCTTTGATAATAGAGAAATCTCCAACAAAAAGGGTGGAAAAAGTTTATTTTTATCTTCCATAGCTCTAATCTCATAAAATTCTCTGCAAAAAATGTGGTTCTCAGATTGAGGGACCCAGAGAATAATTATTTTCTTTTGGATGCCAGTCAAACAAATTGGATATCTGATAATATCGGATATCTGAAATCTCCGGCTCAAATTTTTCTTTCCTTCTAAAATTTCAACATTTGCAATTTCGAAGTTTTTCATTTCCATGTTATTTTCAATTTTTATTTTAGTTTTTAATTACTATTATAAATTTCATTTTTATAATATTAATATTATATTTATATTAATATTATATTTGTATTAATATTATATTTGTATTAATATTATATTTTTATTTAATATTAATATTATAATATTCTCTCTCGCTCTCTCATGACCCATTATGACCTATAAAGACACATTAGAACCATAAGGTGTGTCTTAAGGGATCATAATGTGTTCTAAGGGGTCCTGTGACCCCTCAGGTCACACTTTATGGTTCTAATGTGTCAAAAGAGGTCATAATGGGTTGTAAGAGGTCCTAATGGGTCCTAAGTGGTCTAAGGACCCCTTAAGACCCATTATGACCAACAAAGACACATTAGAACCATATGGTGTGTCTTAAGGGGTTATAACATGTTCTAAGGGGTCCTACAACCTCTCAAGGAACACTTTATGGTTCCAATGTGTTGAAAGGGGTCATAATGGGTCATAAGTGGTCCTAAGGCATATTAGGACTGGGCTTACTATTAACCAACTGATGGTAATGCTGATGAAGAATGAGTTCAGAAGAATACAGGCAAGTAGAATGGTTAGATTAGTTGTTATTTTTTATTGATGTCAAGCAATTGATTTATGGATTATATTAAGTTGCCATATCAATCAAAGAGGAACTTAATTGGATAGATACTAAAGATCAAACAATGATGAGAAACTATTGGTATAATTGTTTTTACTAACATTTGATGTTGTTAAGTTGGTAAAGGGACAAACCTAGTTACTAAGCAAGGAAGTGTTAGTTGGTCGAGCAAAGAAAAGATTCACCGAGCTAAGTTGACAATCGAGCAAGGTCAGTTACCGAGTAAGGTTGGTAACTGAGCAAAGTCAGACACTGAGTGAAGATAGTCATGGAGTTGCCAAGCACATAAAAAGTTTGAACATAGATTGGATTCAAGGATCAGAATGAATGTAATGTGAAGGCACAAAGATTAAGAAGATGCTAAGGATGAAGGTGAATTTTGTTACAAGATCTATGGTCATGAAAAGTCAACTTCAAAATCTGAGATGTAGATTAAGCGGAAAAAAGAAAGTTGTGAGTCCCACAAAAAGTGAAAGTCACGAGGCAAGGTTAACCACCTAACTAAGTTGAAAATACATTGTATCAGTTTATTTGAGATGATATGACGGCTGAGCACAATTGAAGGGAAACCTAATCAATATGATTAAGAGGCAAAACAAAGGCCTATATATTGATATGTCTGTATGTTTATATAGAGATGCTAGTGAATCGAATAGTTGAAGAGCTACCGAGTAGAGTAGTGAAAGAGTAGTTACAAATATTAGTAAGAACCAGTACTCTATTTCTTACTAATATTTGTTACAGAAAATCTCTTAACCGAGTGGACCTAGCAAGTCTTTTTGTAAATCCTTGTGAAAGGTAACATTCTAGGATGAATGTTTAATCCCTCTAACAAGGCCCATCCTAACAGGGTGAAGATCTTAACAGGTCTAAGGTAAATCCCCTAACAGGGTCACATCTAACAAATGTGCATTGTAATCTTTAAACGGATTGGCTCTTAACCGAGCATACTTCAGAAGAGTATTTCTTTTTGTGGGTGAAAATTCCCGTGAAGTTTTTTCCCAAATTAGCTTTCCTCGTTAAATATGATGTTACATGTGATGATTGATAACTATGAATGTTATTTGCTTATGTTATATGTTTTTTATCAAGTTTTTGAAGTGTTTATAAGTTTCAGTTGCTGCTTTTATTTGAATCACCGAATTGAATCAGAGGTTTAGATTTAAAGTGTTAAGTGCTCTAAGAAGATAATTTTGAAGGTATTTGAGTTAAGGATCCAAAGATGTATAAGAGGGAAGCATCGAAGTTGAATAGGAATAAATTTTCTACATGGCATAACAAAATGAGGCTTCACATATCTGGTATTGTAGATTATGCACTAGATCATCTTGACAATGAGTACTCAACTCCACTATTTGGTCCTTTAACACTTGAGCGGATAAGAGAAAGGAAAGAACATACACAAGTGACGTTAGAGATAACTTCTACTCTCACCGACCTAGAGTTCAATGATTTAGAAGGGTCTTCTACTACTAAGAAGATGTGGGATAGGCTTACACTGGTTTTTGGCAGAGATCAACATGTTTAGAAAGCTAAGGCTGAAAGCTTAAGAGGAAATTTTGAATCAATGAGAATGAAAGAAGGAGAAAACATTACAACATACAACACAAGACTAAAGGAGATTGTTATTGCTATTAGAGGTGCTGGTGGAACCATTAATGAAGAATATGTTATAATCAAGATGCTTAGAACAATGCTACCTATCTATGCCATCTAAGTGTCCACTATTGAAGAGTTGAGATCCATTCCACAGATGGTTGTTACTTTGGATGCTACAATCGATAAGCTAACTTCTTTTGAGTTGAATGATTTAGATAATAGTTTGTCAGCTACTTCTAAGATTGAATCTCCATTCAAATCATCTTTCAATATTGGAAAGTCTAGAGAATCTAGATCTAGTGATGAATTTGCAAGTAGTGCTAGTGAAATATTTCATAGTTATAAGAGTGAGCTTGAAGAACTATATGTTGAAGATGAAAAGAATGAAGTTGAATTTGAAGCATTATTGGCTAGGAAACTACTGAGAGGTAAAGGAAAGTATAGAGGTAAGCTACCTTTGAAATTTTTTTCATGCTTGATAAGATTGGTCACATAGCTTCTAATTGTCCTGATAATAATGAGAAGAGAGATAACAGAGACAACAACAAGATTTAGAACAAATTTAGAAGATTCTGAGACTTTAAGAACAAAGGAAAGAAAGCATGCTACATTGTTGAGGGAAGATCATCTAATGATGACACTAGTGATGATGAATTAGAAGTTGTTTATGTTGCTATTAAAGATGAGTCCGATGAAGAAAGGTATATTGAAGAAAAATACCTAATATCACAAGTAAGTATAAATGATACATGGATTATAGACAACAGTTGCTCACATCATACGACTGGTGATACTGATAAGTTTATTACTTTGAAAGAGCATAATGGTGGTAATATTAGATTTGGAAATGATGCCCCATATCCTATGAAGGGAAAAGGTTCTATAATTCTATTGAACAATACTAAATGTGATGATGTTTATTGGGTTAAAGGTCTGAAGTACAATTTTTTGAATGTGGCACAGTTAAATAATACACGTCACCAACTGGAATTTCAAAATAGGAAGGTTAAAGTATTTGATCAGAAGGGAAGTCTGATTTCTATCGGAGGTCAATTTTAAGGTAACTTATTCTACCTTGATACATCCATAAGGAGTTGTATGTTTGCTAAGATTGAAGATGTATGGCTATGACACAAAATGTTATGTCGTGCTAATTTTGACAACTTAATCAAAGTGAGTAAGAAGAACATAGTAAGAGGTCTATCGAGTCTAGAAAAACCTCATAATGTAATGTGTAAGGGATGTTAAGTAGGTAAGATGGCTAAATTGGGCTTTACAAGAAAACCTATGCTACACAAGGTATATTGGAATTAGTACACACCAACCTATGTGGTCCCATGAGAACACATAGCTACTATGGATATAGATACTTCATATTGTTTGTTGATGATTATTATAGAATGATGTCGGTTATGTTTTTAAAATATAAATATGATGCATTTTAAATGTTTAAGTGGTACAAGGCTAGAGTTGAAAAAGAGACAGGGAGACAACTGAAATGTATGAGATCTGACAGAGGAGGAGAGTTTACATATGATGAATTTATACTCTTCTGCAATGAACATGGTATAAAGAGGCAGATGTCTGCACCAAGAACATGAAAACATAACAATATAGATGAAAGGAGAAACAAATCCATTGTGGATTGTGCTAGAACAATGATGATTGAGAATGGGATTTCTCAAACCTTCTGGAGAGAAGCAGTCAGCACTACTTCTTATACACTTAACCGAGTACAACTAAAGAAGGGAACTAACGAAACACCTTATGAGATCTGGTATGGACACAAACCAAATGTAAGTTACTTCAAAGTATTTGGAAGTAGGTGTTATATTCTTAAAGATGCAAGAGATGGTAAATTTGACTCTAAAGGAGATGGAGGAATACTCTTAGGATATTCTACTAAGAACAAATCCTAGAAATGTTTGAATAAGAATACTAACAAAATTGTAGAGAGTGAAAATGTGAGGATTGATGAATTTGCAGAGAAGAATGATGAAGACACCAAGAAGGAACCTAAGGATTATCAAATATTTTTCTATGTATAAACCAAGATTCCTGACACCTTACCCAAACAAAAAACTGAGGAAAAAGATGAGAAGAGAGAGCTTCCACCGAATGATGGATATGAAGAGATGCTACCTGCTACCAAGCTTGTCTTGGCTAGGTATGTAAAGAGACACCACTCACCGAATAAAATCATTGGAGATAAGACTGCTGGATTTTTTAGAAGAAGAAAGGTAAGAGAAAACACATGCTTAATATCTCAAATTGAACCGAGAAAAGTAAAATATTCTTTAGAAAGTGAGGATTGGATGAAAGAAATGAAGGAAGAGATAAATAAAATTCAAAAGAATAATACATGGAATTTGGTACCAAGACCAAAAGATAAGAATGTAATTGGTACTAAGTGAATTTTTTAGAAATAAGTTGAATGAGTATGGTAATGTAATTAGAAATAAAGAAAAATTATTTTTCAAGGGGTGTACACAAGAAGAAGGAATTTACTATGGTGAAACGTTTGCACCTATTTCTAGATTATGAATAAGGACTCTACTAGCATATGCGGCTTACAAGGGATTCAAAGTTTATCAAATGGATGTTAAGTCTGCATTTCTCAATGGTATTCTTGAAGAGGAAGTATATATTGATCAAGCTAAAGGATTTGCTAAGAATAATAACTGAGATATGGTATGCAAATTGCACAAAGCACTATATGGCTTGAAAACAACACCCCAAGCATGACATGAAAGATTGCATTCATATCTAATCAAAATAGGATTTCAAAGAACTAGTGACAAAAACAATGTGTATCTAAAATGTGATAGTAATGACAAAGTTCTAATTGTTGAGATATTTGTTGATGAAATTATCTTTGAAGGCAATGACACATTGTGTAGATATTTTGCTGAGGAGATGAGAAAGGAGTTTGAAATGTCTATGATTGGAGAGATTAAATTATTTCTTAGACTTCAAATTCAAAAGGTAAAGGATGGGATATACATTACACAATAAAAGTACATTAAGGATCCTAAAGACCTTTGATACAGATGACTCAAAACTGGTGGGAACACCGGTGGTCACTAGCTGCAAGTTATCTAAAGATGATGGTTCACAAGAAGTCAATTAGACACTCTACCAATCCATGATTGGTAAGTTGTAATATGTAGTGCACAACAGACCTAATATTACTCATGCAATAGGAATTGTTGCAAGGTTTTCTTCTGATCCAAAGGAAACACATATGTCTACAGTTAAGAGAATTTTTAGATATCTGAAAGGCATTGAGGATTTCAGCCTACTATACAAGAAAGGAGGAGACTTTGAGTTGAAAGTATACACCAATGTTGATTGGGATAGAAACATTAATGATAGAAAGAGTACAAGTGGAGGAGCTTTCTTTATAGGAGAAAGACTAGTTACATGGCTAAGCAAGAAATAAAGTTGTATATCATAGTCTACTGTCGAGGTTGAGTATGTTGTTGCAACTATGAATTATGCAAATATTGTGTGGATCAAATAGCTACTAGAAGGTATGCAAGAAGAGATCACTGATCTAGTCACTATCTATTATGAAAATACAAGTTCTATAAATATATAAAAGAATCTTTTAATGCACTCAAAGACCAAGCACATATCTATCAAGTATCATTACTTGAGAGAGTAAGTATAAGACAAGCTTATAATGTTGGAATATGTGAATTCAAAAGACCAGCTTGCTAACATATTCACCAAACCACTACTGAAGGATGCTTCAAAGTATCTCCAAGGTAAATTAGGGTTCCTACCCCTATCCAACATTCATTAATGCAGGAGGCATGTTGCATCAATTCTAGGACACATTAGAATATCTGAATTTTGGGTTGATGCTAGTGATCACACTTTAGGTGATGCCTAAAGTTGTGAAATGATTTATGTATGCAAAGATAAATCATTACATGCAAGGTATGATTCACTACCTGAACAATATTTTAAGAGTATGGATCTTTGGCATTAATGTCAAAGAGGGAGAAGTATGTAATTTATGACTCCACAAGGGAGAATTAAGTACAAGGGAGGAGTACAATACGTAATTGATGAATGCATTAGGAAGAAAGAAATAAGTGATGAATGCACAAGTAAAGGAGACTACATGTAAGAGGGAGAATGTGATTGAAGGCAAAGAGGAAGAACAAGCTAAGAGGGAGCATAGACAGTATAGAGAGATCAGAGTATACCATCATCAATTGATAGTGTTTCCATCAATGCTAAAGAGGGAGATTGTTAACCAACTAACGATAATGGTGATGAAGACTGAGTTCAGAAGAATACAAGAAAGTAGAATGGTTAGATCATTTGTTATTTTTTCATTGATGTCAAGCAATTTATTTTTGGATTATATTAAGTTTCCATATCAGTCATAGAGGAACTTAAATGGCTCTTAACCGAGCATACTTTAGAAGAGTATTTCTTTTTGTGGGTGACAATTCCCACGGAGGTTTTTCCCAAATTGGGTTTCCTCATTAAATTTGATGTTACATGTAATTCTTGATAACTGTGAATGTTATTTGCTTATGTGATATGTTTTTTTTATCAATTTTGTGAAGTGTTTACAAGTTTCAGTTGTTGCTATTGTTTGAATCACCAAGTTGAATCAGAGGTTTAGATTTAAATTGTTAAGTTTTAATATTTTTTGATTCACCCCCCTCTCAATAAATCATCATTAGTAGGGTAAACCAACACTTACAACCAATTTTGATCTGTTAAGACACATTAGAACCATAAAGTGTGTCTTAAGAGGTCATATGACCCCTTAGAACACATTATGACCCTTAGGGCACACTTTATGGTTCTAATGTGTTAAAAGGGTTCATAATAGGTCATAAGGGGTCCTAAGGGGTATTATGACATTTTACAACCCATTATGACACATTAAGACACATTAAAACCGTAAAGTGTGTCTTATGGGGTCGTAATATGATATTATGGGTCATATGACCCCTTAGATCACACTTTATGGTTATAATGTGTCGAAAGACGTCATAATGGGGCGTAATGGGTCATAGGACCTATAATTGGTCTAAGAATCCCTTATGACACATTATGACCCATTAAGATACTTTAGAATTATAAGGTGTGTCTTAAGGGATCGTAATGTGTTTTAAGGGGTCCTAGGACCCCTTAGGATACACTTTATAGTTCTAGTATGTCAAAGGGGGTCATAATGCATCGTAAGGGACCCTAATGGGTCCTAAGTGGTATAAGGGCCTCTTATGACCCATTATGACCTATAAAGACACATTAGAACCATAAGGTGTGACTCAATGGGTCATAATGTGTTCTAAGGGGTCCTATGACCTGTTATGCCCTGCATACCCATCCCTACATTTTGTGGACAAAATGTTGGGTCCCCCTTGTAAGGAAACTCAGGTGCAAAAATAGCTTCCTACATTAATCTCTAAAGGAAAGTATTGTACAAATTCTTTTAAATCCTTACAATTTCAAATTCGTTAACTACTTTAACAATGATATTGCAGCCATATACCATACATACAAAAAATAGAGAATGACACAATGATTTACCCTGGGGAAAACCTTTCGATAAAAAACCCCACCACTCCAAAACTTGCACAATGTATTATCTTCAACACAATGGTTACAACACACTTGCAATGCAAGTTCTTTCAGGAGACAATCGACACTCAAAGATAAATCCAGTAGCACCAGATCATACCAACAATACACTATTTTCCTATCACAGTCTGCAACCCTAAAAAATGCTTATATCATGCACTTTTCTTTCTAGGGCAACTTCCAAAGATAGCCATATTAGGGTTTTACCATTCTCCAAGAAAATAGGAACCCAAAAAAAAATTTCAGGGTGATTCCCTGAACCCCATGATTGTAGAAGAGTGTACAGTACTCAACTTTATCAGTTGCCACATGTCTTGCATGTCTTCACCCGTTATTGAATCTTCTAGAAATAGCTCTTACATGTCATAGGAATCCGTCATAACCATTTCAGCCATGATCTCCTTACACACAATTCAAGATGCCGACACATCAAGTGGAGTGACACATAAATATGCCAACTAGACATGTACACTCACACTTAATTACATTATTTTCAAGAAATACATTTTACAAAAAAAATAATAAGAATAGGAATTATCCAAGGTTGAGACACCTTATTCCTAACATTCTCCCACTTG
>MU227367.1:245374-258541 GCA_018584345.1 Thuja plicata
TAAAGGAAAGTATTGTGCAAATTCTTTTAAATCCTTACAATTTCAGATTTGTTAACTACTTTAACAATGATATTGCAGCCATATACCATGCATACAAAAAATAGAGAATGACACAATGATTTACCCTAGGGAAAACCTTTCGGGAAAAAACCCTAGCACTCCAAAATTTGCACAATGTATTATCTTCAACACAACGGTTACAACACACTTGCAATGCAAGTTCTTTCAGGAGATAATCGACACTCAAAGACAAATCTAGTAGCACCAGATCATACCAACAATACACTCTTTTCCTATCACATTCTGCAACCCTAAAAAACACTTATATCATGCGCTTTCCTTTTTAGGGCAACTTCCAAAGATAGTCGTATTAGGGTTTTACCATTCTCTGAGAAAATAGGAACCCAAATTTTTTTTTTGGGGCAATGCCCTGAACCCCACGACTGTAGAAGAGTGTACAGTACTCAACTTTATCAGTTGCCACATTTCTTACATGTATTCACCCATCATTGAATCTTCTAGAAATAGCTCTTACGTGTCATAGGAATCCGTCATAACCATTTCAGCCATGATCTCCTTACACACAATTCAAGATGTCGACACATCAAGTGGAGTGACACATCAACATGCCAACTAGACATGTACACTCACACTTAATTACATTATTTGCAAGAAATACATTTTACGAAACAAATAATAAGAATAGGAATTATCCAAGGTTGAGACACCTTATTCCTAACACCCCTTTTTTCTCTTTTTGCCTTGATTTCTTTTCCTTTTGTTTTCCTCTGGCCTTTGCTTCCACAAGGGTCAGTTTCTTTACTTTTTGGTTTTCCTTCCTCTGGGACCCAGTCCCAAAGTGTTTTTGTCTTCTATGTCGGTCGGATCTCCAAACTCCAGGATTCTCTATCTCCATTTCCTCTTTTTCTAGAGGGTACGGTTGTATGGAATCCCCAGGCCCAAAGTTTGGAGGGTTTTCCTTTCTCAGGGTTCGCAAAAGGAAGCAACATGTTTTTACCCTCGCGGTATAAATAAGGTTTTGTTGTCACTTTCACATTTACCGTGAACAAGATTACCCAAAGCGATTAAGAGAGAAATAGTGAATTAAGTGTGAATTGCTTTGGAAGTTTAATAGTGCCTTGCAGTTGAGCTAATACTCAATTTAGTGTGTGTTCCTCGGCTTCCTTGTGAGATGGTGGGTGTTCGTGGTCTGTGAAATCTTCCTGGTTTGTAGAGCGCCTCCCGTGCTCCTCCTCTCATGTTTCCTGGTGTTAAGGTAGGTCCTTCGACTCTCCTCTTTCTAGTTTTGTTTGTTTGTGCTTGGGCTTGTTTTCTCCTTCAATTTTTTCCTTGCTTTCTTTTTTCTTTGCTTTCTGGTCTATTGTCGCCTCCTTTTGGTGGGATGGCTCTGCAAGAAGGTTGTCTGCCTACCTTGCATTGTTTTCTGCACTGTAAATGGTGTATAATAGTGTGAATACTATAAATTCTTGTAAGTTCCTGTGTAAAGGTATTGATCTGGATCTAAATTGTAGGTAGTTTTTCTGTAGAGTGTCGTAGTTCTTGTAAATTGTGCCATTGTCCAATTTCTCCTATATATTTTGGTCTGTACATTGTCTTGGCAGTCCTTCTCATGGCGATCTCATCATGTTCCACACGTAATAACCCAAGTTTTTGAGCTCACCAGTATGGTGTCTGCCTAGTTCAAACTTGACACCTTACCTGTTCAAGCCATGGTAATTATCTCTCTCCTATGTCGCTTCATCATTGATGGCAAGATTAATTTCCCCATGAGTGAGCATTCAAAAACATCCCATCTGGCATTCATTTCACTCGTGTCAACCCACCTGTCACCATTAAGGGCCATTACCTCATCTGTCGCATGACCATGTGACAACCCATGTCAGCCAAGTATAGCTTGTTCTCTGGTCACTTCGATAACGGCTATTTTCTCTAGACTCCAGGTGCTAACAAGTCCCCAGGTCTTCATCCCATTTTGTCGCATAAACCAATACCATGGAACCTCTGGGTATCAATCAGAATCCATTCATTGTTAACTATTATATTCTAGGATTTTGATGCACACTAACATTTTTGAACAGGTGCGAGATGGCGGTGAACTCCTGGAGTCCACAAAATTATTTTTATCATATCATCTATATTGATGGTTCTCCAGTCTTGCAGGTTGCAAATTGTCCAACAAAATGTCTAAAGTAACAACTCCTCCTGGAAGTCCAGAGCTTCCAACTACCTCCACTTGGGTAGCCATAAAGACAAAGGTAGAGAATATTTTGGCCAAGCTCTCATTAACCTCCAAATACTCAAGGGAGGGTGTTCTTGTGGGGTCCAAAGTGGACTCTAAGCTGCAGGAGATCACAAATACAGAACCCAAACTATGGGCTGAATTATAGGGCCTTGTCCAAATGATGTACCAACAGAGGGCTTCCAGAGATGATATGGCAAAGAACGTGGCTGCCTCTGGCATCATCAAAGCTGCATATTTCCCCTGCTTGGTGCAAGCACCAAAACTAATCCTTCAATTAGTGGGGCACTACAAAACTCCCATTCGGGTTGTTTTGCTTGCTGAGTCTCTACCACTAAATTACCCGGCGACCATTGTTACTCTGGATGCCACCGCTTTTGCTTCTGGGCTGGGAATCCCCCAGTTCAAGGGAGCTATTATTATCTCTTGATCTATGTCACTGAAGGAGTTTGAAGAAATTCTCACTCTCACCTGACAACATCTCAATACTCACTGGCTAAAGTCCCAGATAAGGGACTATAAGAAGATGAAGCTAGAAATTCCCCTTGGAGACTTCAAGGAATGCATACAGGCATGAATAATCTTTCTATGCAGACTCTTCAGAGATCCCCATGCCAAGGACTTTTCAGCATGGATGTATTATTTCCTTTACTGCATCAACACCTATAGTCAGACTTTCGACTGGGCGACCATCATCGCCAATCATGTAGACTTCCAGTTAAAGAATGTCCTTTGGAATTCAAAGTTCTACATGACCTCCTATGTATTATGGGCACTAGCCTAATAGAGACCCGCTCTTCAAGGTTTGCAGACAGTGGGAATTCTTGAGAATGGGCCTGGCCAGCTTGTCCCTATAACCACCTAGATTTGGTCTTCTCTGACTATAGACCCTATTTTCCCTAAGTGTGATCATACCCCCAATTATGTCCAGACAACTCTTCGATCGGCTAGCATAATTCATTCAAATCAGATTTAATCTCCTAAGTGATTTAATCACTAAATTTTATTAATCACCTTAGCCAATCAAAATCAATAGATTTTAAATCAAAATTATTTCAAATCAAACATGGCTAAGGTAATTAATTTAAGAGGATTTAAATAAATCCCTATTATTTTCTAAATCACTTGCAAAAAGCCTATCTTTTAGCCTAAATTAATCTAATTAATTGGCTATAGTCCTAATTAATTATCTAAATCAATAAAAGACTTAAATAATTAATATTCCTATTTTTGAATGAATATATTTAATATAATTCATTTCATTAATATTCCCCTAAACCCTAGCCTAACCTATCTCAACCACCTTGACCGTGGATTCAAACCCATCCCAACCTATTCACCCCATGCTAAATATAATCCTAATCCTAATCCCATTCTAACCCACCTCCTAATGATGTCACATTCCTAAAAATGCGATTAGGACCTCAACCCACTTGAGAAAGTCAACTTTCTAAAGTTTGACTCTCTCTAAGTCCACCTTCTCAAGCTTGCTTCTTACACCCTCACCATGCTTCTTAAATGCTCCCATTATTGCATTATTAATGGAGATTCCTCAAGCCCA
Source organism: Thuja plicata (assembly GCA_018584345.1). Lineage (NCBI taxonomy): Eukaryota > Viridiplantae > Streptophyta > Pinopsida > Cupressales > Cupressaceae > Thuja > Thuja plicata. Next base: position 249,196 of record MU227367.1, read on the forward strand.
TGCCTCATGAATGCCTTTGGCATTTATGTCTCTTACACCTCATTAAAGGGTTTTACAACTCCATTAATGACCCTTTTCCCCCTCTCTCTCCTCATTTCTTCTATAAATAGAAGGAGTTTTTGAGCTCAAATGAGCCCATAATTTTAGAGTTAAATGTATTGTTATGTTGTTTAGATCATTTTGTGAATTAATATTGCATCTTAGATTTAATATTATGCATTGTATTATCATTCTTTTTAGAGTTAATATGCATGTTTAGTGAGCATTTAGACTAGTTTTGATTTAAATCTTCCATTCTTAGGTTGTATTTGTCACTAATTTGTGCATAATCTAAGGGCATGATTATGGCATTCTTCAAACTCCTCCTAGATAGGAAGCAATATATCAGTTTTAGTGTTTAAGTTTGAAACTCTTTCTTTTTATGTTTTTTCACTAATATAATGATCTATTGAAGTGTTGTGTCACAGGTAACAGGTGCACTATTTCACACACACATTTCTGGCACCCACCATGGGGCATAATTTCAGATTTTTCCTCATTTCCACTTCATTTTTGACTAATTTATCTTCCCAGTTTTTAGGTCCAGGCTCATTTCTGGTAGCAGAAGCTCACATTCAGGATACGCCCTCATATCACAGAAATCTAGGCTTTTATCTGGGATTTCCTGGGTCATTTTCAGTATAGGCTCACATCTGGTAAATATTCTATTGCATCTGGTAGTAGAGGCTCACATCTGGTAACTGCATCGTATCCTATATTTATAGGATCGCATATGGTTGAAATTTTTGTGAACTTCATTGCCTAACCCCTAACACTTTAACCAGTTGTTGATTTGATCTTTTGACATCCTAACTAATACTTTCAGGTTGCTGATAAGGAAGTAGGAAGACTTGGCTAACATGTGTATTCACAGGTGTTTTTAAACTGATTTTAGTACTAACCATTTACAACACTTTTTTAAAACTTAACACATTTTCTCAACTTTTGTTAAAATCGACCAGATTACTATGCTCTTTTCCTTTAAGGAAAATCAAAAAATCAGACGTTGGTTTAACACTTGTAAAGGAATTTAGAGGTAAATGGACAAACAAACTCACACTTTAATTCATTTTTGGAATCAGTAATTGAACAAGCAAGTCACTAAATCTTGTAGGATAAATGAACAAGTTGCATTGTTTAATTCATTTTGGGATCTAAAATTGAACAAGCAAATCACTTAACATTGTAGGTAATTGAACAAAACAAATTTGCTTTCATGAATCCTATTTTCATTAACTTAGGAATATCTAAATCGGGCTCAACATAGCTTGAGGGAACAAACCCTTGATTGAAGTGTTTTGAGATAAAATGGCATGGATTAGGAGAGTATGCTCTTCTTCTTTTGAAGAATCAGAAATCTAGACATCCTACGCTCGTCAATCCTTTGTGTGCTTATTAAACAATAGAGGGCCTGCCAGTTGAGGAAAAAATATCCCGGGAACGACCCAAGTGAGGACAGGTTTTATGCCAGCCCTTCCAACTCACTATAAATAATTGCTTCCTCATAGGCCAAAGCCTCGAAAGATGGAGTCAGTTTTATTCTTGAAATTTTGACATCACTCCTTGAACATGCTTGGGTATGTGTAGAGAAGAACCGCTTGAATCTTGCTTGCGAGACTACACATATTTGAGTGCTTATAGGGCTATACGCCTCAATTTTTCCTTGTGCAATTCTATGGGAGATGGTTTCGAACGGATTGCCCCATCATAAACAATGAACTTCATAGACAAAACTACCCGATTCACCTCTGAAAGGGTGATAATCCTTGTGCAAGGAAAAAAGTAATTTCCCCAAGAAACTTGTCATATCATGCCCTCACTTGTGTTTGGAGTTGGCTAATACAACATCATGACTAGAGCCATTTCATGCTTGGTGATGGTTGTATTCTGATTAAGATTTGAGTGTGTACCTGAGTCAATGAGCAAGGATTTTCATCCTCTACCTAGAAATTAGGGCATAAGGACGTGTTTGTTCCCCTAACAATGCAAATCTACTTGATGTATCCAAAAGATCACTAAACAAGATAACACCTTCAAAACAAGCAACAAAATTCAATCCTTAATCTACACATGTGCTTTTCACTCACCATCAAGTCTTTGAACATGATCACGGATCAAATAAACTTTGCGCACTTTCAAGACAAAATTTTCAAAACTCACAAAATCTAACAAAGACATCAGAAACTCGCATCCTAGATTTCCTGGCTCATATCTGGTATCTTGGCTCACATATAGTGTACTTTGTCATATCTGTTCAACACATCATCACATCTAGGGTTAAAGCTCGCATCCAGGGTCATCAGAAGCTCGCATACTATATTTCTTGGCTCACATCTAGGACAGTGGTCACTTACAGATTAGTTTCTCAGAAAAACTCAGTTGATTTGGATACCCTTTTGGCTCATTAGTCTTTCCCTATTGTCTTTTTTGGTCTCCTTGTTGCTGTGTCAAAACACTTTTTCAAACATCTACCTTGCATGTCCTACCAGTTTTTCGCAATCAATCTCAATACGTGTGGTCTATCCACTTTTCAAAACAACTTGATTCCTAGCTCACTACCAGGGAATTCTAACCCTCTAATGCTAGAATCATTTACTTCCACCAAAATACAAATGATACTTCCACCTAGACACACTCACTTGAACGATTTGAGACACTACCTGAAACTATTGGGAAACTTTAACAAAGTTGAGATACAAACACATGGTTAACACAAGACAAAACAAGTATACATCTCAAGGATCAGGAGTAATTCCTAAATCACTACACTTTCAAGGAGAAACATCTCGCAATTTCCTACTTGATCTAGACTCTCCAGAAATGGATAGGTCCACTCACGGATGGAGTGAGGCTTTTGAGGAATATGAAAATAGAAAAAACCAAAAGTACGAAGATATTGATGAAGAAGAAGAACCCACATTTGCCTGTCCTATATTTGAATAAGGCAGTGAGGAGGACATCACTGAAGAAGGGTACAATAAAGTCAAATAGAGCAATAAGTTCCACAAGATAATGGAAAAGATGATTGATGAAGATAAAGAGAAATACTTTCTCCATCTAGCATCCACTGGTGTAAAGCTACCTAAGGATTATGATGTGGAACAACTAAAGGAAAAGGAGGTACCAACTCCTATATCTATTCTCACCAAACAACTCACCTTGATGCAAATAGAGCTTACAACTCTCAAGAAAGAGAAGGCTAAACCCAGGACAAAATACTCTGTGGACTCCATTTGTCCATTTCCTTTCGACAAGAGTATCACTATGGTTCCATTCCCTCCCAACATGGCAAGGCCAAAATATGACAAGTATATGAGAGAGACCGATCCACATGACCATGTTAGAGAATTTTGTGCTCTTAGCATAGAATATATGCATGAACCTATATACCTCATGCGGCTCTTTCATGGAAGTCTAGGAGGCAACGCCATGGAATGGTTCTCAAAACTTACACCTAAGGTTAAAACTTTTGAGGAGTTAATTCAACAATTTATCCAACATTACTCCTACAATATACAACATGATGTGACTATGATGGATCTGTGCAACACTAAACAAAATACTGGCAAATCCTTTACCCACTTTCTACAAAGGTGGAGTAAAATCTTTGCACGGTATTCAAGAGCTATTCCTAAATCTGAGAAAATGGAAATCTTTGTCAATAACTTGGTACCTGAGTTAAACTACGCATTGCAAATGCAAGAATCCCCTTGCTTCGACAAGATGATCAAGAATTCCCTCTGTATCGAAGAAGTTATGGTAAAAAAGGGAGAGATCACTCTTCAAAGTGAAAACAAATCTAACAACTCCAACTCCAAACCTAAATGGTTGAAGCAAAACAAAAAAAATTGTCAATAATGGAGTAGTGGATGCATCTAATGTTAATTCTAAACCTGAGGTGTTCAATCTAACAAATAGCATGCAAGAAAGAAAAGATGCCTAGGTAACAACCTCCATACCCAAAACAAACAATGATAATAGCAAGGGTTGACCATGGACCTCCAAGCCTCAAAGAACATTCACTCCTTTGGGAGAACCTCTCGAAACTATTTTGAAGACACTATTAGACAACAAAGTTCTCACGATCCTAGATTCCAAACCATGGGAACCAGAAGTCAAACCCAGATGGTGGGATGAAAATTCTTACTATGTCTTTCACAAAAACAAAGGACACAAGACTAAAAACTGTCTTAAACTTAAACATGTTATCCAAGACCTTATCGAAGGAGGCAAGATCAAAGTAGAGAGACACACTACCAATGAAGATCATACAACATTTAACAAACCATTCCTTAACTACAAGAAAGGGGAAGCATCTAAAGGGAAAGGAAATTAAGTAAACTACACTTACTCCAATAATGATAATGTGATCAATATGCTAGACATTAAAACCAAATCAGTTAATGTGGTCATAATCAAAGGTGTTAAAGACACATCTTTCCAATCAAATGCGGTGAATCAGAGCCAAGCACAAGTCATGATCAAAGGACCCAATTCCTCACCAAAAATAGCATCAAATTTCAAGGTTCCTATTTTTACTATCCCCAAACCAGCAGCAAAACACATGGTTACTATTCCTGCTACAAAGTATGACTTGGTGGACCAATTGCAACGAACCTTCGGTAAAATTTCCATTTTTGAGTTTCTTAAAATATCCACAGTGCATAGGGAAATCCTGGAACAAGCCCTACATGCCTCTAATGTACCAAAGGACCTTGATATAGACAAATTCCAAGCGATGGTTAATCACATCTCAGCGCCACATTACCTCTCCTTTTCTGAAGAGGATGATAAATCATTGACATGCCCACATAATCACCCCTTGATATTGAAGTCCTCATTCATAAATCCCGTGTTAGACATGTATTGATAGATGGAGGTGTAAGATTGAATATTTGTACCCTTAATCTGATCAGGAAACTGGGTCTTTTAGAATAGACCATTTACTCTAGAAGAAAAATCACTATCAAAGCTTATGATGAGGAAGAAATATCCTTTAAAGGTCTTATTGTTCTACCCATCAAAGTCGGGCCAATTGAAAGGAATGTCATATGTCAAGTTTTGGATCTACCCATGGCTTACAACATACTGTTAGGGAGACCCTGGATTCATGAAATGAAAGTTGTGCCATCTACTTACCACCAGTGTATCAAGTTCCCACATAATGGGGTGGAAGTAACAATTCCTGTAGATGCTAATTATACTTGCAACAATATCAAGGAAGGTAGTATGATTCCACATAACAAGGAAGCTATGGATGAAATTCCTCCTGAGACTACCAAAGACATGGTGATGAAGAGTTTTGGAAAAACCTTAAAACTTGAAGAAATAGGTATGGGAGAATACAAGCTGGACATAACTCCATCACTGACAGAATTACCAATATCACCAAGGTCCTATGGAAGACCCTCCTTGTCTTTCACACCTACCACATCTAAAGAGTCAAAAATCCACAAAGCAAATGGCATGGTTAAGGCATCCACATCTTCTTTAGATAACACAGAAGAACAGGCAGTCTTGGACTGGCTTTACAAAGGAGAACCAAAGGAAGCTAAGGTCAAACATGTAGAAATATCCCCAAAACAATATGGTAAAGGGTACGACCTCCTCAAATGAATGGGATACAAAGGAAAAGGACCTCTAAGTGACACAAGAAGAGGACTTATTGAGCCTTTGCATGTGGAGTTCAGGAATACCATAGACAAAATAGGACTAGGTTTTAATAATGAATATGACAAACCTGCTTCAAAAGATAGCCCGGTCTCTGACAAGGGGAGTGATGAAATAGAAGAAATAGAACTAGAACCATGGTCCTATGAAATATTATTACATGTTGGCATGGAGAATCCTAAATATCAAGGTGAGTTCTATGTACCAAGCTTTGAAGTACCACAAGATCTCCACGTCCCTTTGTTACCATAGGCCCCTATTCAAGAGGTAGGAGACACAATAGCAGATGATCTAGAGATACCATTGATAGAAACAGTTACTGAAGACACACCTAAAAAACAAGATTTACATCCTAACTGGGGTTAGTTGGTCACAATTTCACACATCCTTGATTTACCACACTTTGATCCATGGGTGGCTAATTGGGTACATCAAATAACTATTGCTGAATTCTTAAACAGGTCTGATGATGAAATAACAGACTCTCATGATTATGAATGGGACAAGCTATCTGTCTCCATAGAGGACATTGAAATAGATGTGATTCACATTTTTGCATCTCCATCAGCACCCAATGAACATTCTAACACTACTCCCAACAATATTGATATTCCTGAAGTAGAGGAAGAGTTCCTTCCTCCAATCATTGATGGAGAGACTGGTGTTTTCCTAAATCTAGAAGAAATTTAGAGGAAACAAGCAAGAAGCCTCCTTTTATGGAGAGATGATGATGAAAGTTCTACTGATGAGTCATTAGAGTTTGGCCCACATATTAATAATAATGACCCTTTTAATGACGATCTGACTCTTATTGATCTATACATTAAAGAGATTAACTTAATAGAGCATGTCATGTCAGTTAATAGTCTTGATGCTGATGCAATGTTGTCCTTCCCAGAGTTTGACTCCTTGTCTTTGACAAACCCAAGCCTAATTGATTGGACTAATACAAATCCTACTCCTATCCTCAACTTTCCCAATGACTACACCTTGGCTTGCTATCTAAACACTTGTGAACCTTACCCTTCTTCCACCAATGCAAGGAGCATGAACATGTCATAGGAGGATATCAAGTTTCGTTGTCAAAAATTGAAAAATAAAAAGAAAAAAAGAACTGATGGTGAAAACCACGTTGTGGCAGTGTTAGAGCCTAAAATAGTAAAAACAAAAGATGTATCTGATGGTGAAAAACCTCTCAAAGGTGCCAAAGGATGAGATTCTTGATATCCTCCCTGAGCACTTTCAAGAAAGGTCTTCAGTTCTGATAGAACCAACATAGCCAGTTAATTTGGTCACAGATGAAGATGCTCAAATAGTACACCTAGCACAATCTTTTTCAGAAGAGGAGAAGACACAGTTCACCAAGTTCCTGAAAGAGAAAAAGATCAACTTTGCATGGTCTTATATAAATATGCCTGGACTGGATCCTAAATTGATAATGCACCACTTGTCTATAGCTCCCAAGATCAAACCCGTGAAACAAGAACTTAGAAAGATGCATCCTCATGTTGTGTTGCTAGTAAAGGCGAAGCTAGAGAAATTTTTGAAAGATGGATTCATCATAGTCATTGCCTACGCAGGATGGATCTCCAATGTGGTCCCAGTGTCTAAATCTGATAAAACTATCAAGATCTGTATAGACTTCAGAGACATAAACAAAGCATGTCCTAAGGATGACTTCCCCCTACCTAATATTGATATGATCATAGACCTCACATCAGGATACCAAATGTATTCATTAATGGATGGTTTCTCAGGCTATAATCAGATTAAAATTGCCCTTGAAGACCAAGAGAAGACTGGATTTACATGCGCATGTGGCACATTTTTCTAGAACATCATGCCATTTGGGTTAAGGAATGTCGGTGCTACATATCAAAGAGAAATGACTAGTACATTCCACAATATGATGCATAAAAACATGGAGGATTACGTGGATGACACCTTAGCTAAATCCAAAGAAAGGAGCACTCATGTTGATGACTTAAGGAAGATATTGGATTGAATGGAGCAATTTCAACTCAGGCTCAATCCAAAGAAGTGTGCCTTTGGGGTCCAATCAAGAAAGCTCTTAGGGTTTATTGTTTCAGCAAAGGGAATTGAGGTAGATCCTACAAAGGTCAAGGCTATAATAGAGATGAATCCTCCACGCAACATTAGTCAAATGAGGACATTACAAGGGAGACTCCAATCAATCAAGAGGTTCATGTCACAACTTGCGGATAGAGCACAACCCTTTACCAAATTACTACACAAAGGGGTTACCTTCCAATGGAATGAGCATTGTGAAGCAAACTTCTGAGAATTAAAAGAGTACATAGCTACTCCTCCTATTCTTATGGCACCCATTCATGGAAAGCCATTACTCGTGTATATTTCAGCTATAGCCACATCACTAGGAGTATTTCTTGCACAAGAGGATGATACTAAGAAAGAAAGAGCGATCTACTACATTAGTAGAACACTAGTCTCCTATGAACTCAATTACAACATTATTGAAAAAGCATGCTTAGCAGTTGTCTTTGCATCACAAAAATTGAGGCATTACATGCTATCACCTATAGTAAGGCTCACTGCAAAGATAGATCCTTTGAAGTACCTCCTGAGCAAAACAACATTAACAGGACGTCTGGAAAAGTGGGTCCTCATCCTAAGTGAATTTGGCATTGAATATGTGGACCGAAGGGCTATTAAAGGACAAGTCCTCACAGATCAACTAGCTGATTCACCACTCCAAGATGATGAACCTTTAAGGATTGAATTCCCTAATGAGACCACTATGAATCTAACTAAGTATCCATGGAAGATGTACTTTAATGGTGTATGTGATAAAAGTATACCCTCAAAGGACAACACTAAAACATGCAAACATCAAGGTTAGTCATTAGAAACAAGATTCAAAGAGTTAGCATGTTTAAAATGAAATCCAAAACAAAGACTTTCACCACAACCTCTGATGAGCCAAACAAGGGCACCCAGTGCCTTATTTATTTTCTCTTAGAGTTTATTGTGGGTGTGCTCTCCCAACATAATAATATAATCCCACTTGATCCATGGATGGAAACTAAATGCAACTAATGGATATAATGAAGAGCTCAAGAACAAGTATGAGGAACTTGTCTCAAGCCTTCATCAAATGTATAAAAATGATAATGCAAAAATATGCTAAGAATGATAATGAAAAGAAACTAGGTTCATTCCATTAATCCTAACATGTAATATCTAGATTTGAAATGAGCTACAAAAATTGGAAGCATGAACATGAAAGCTAAGCTTAAGAATTCAAAAGTTAAACTAGCATGATAACAATGCAAAAAAGGGAGATGATTTTCTCTTGACAATGGCCTCTATTTATAGAATTTTTTAGAGGAGAGAGAGGGATTGGATGAGGTGGAGCTCATGTGACATCCACATAGGTGCCACATGAGGGACACATAAGTCATGCAAGAGGCCAACTTTTCTCACACATGTGTGAGCAACTTTGGATGTGATGGGTCAAAGTGTACTTATAGTACACATGTGAAGGATCTTGTAAGAGGTGTAAGAGATTTGGGCCAATGAGACACTTTTAGAAAGTGTAAGAGGGTGTCATCATAGGTGTAAGAAACCTTGTTGGCACCAAATAAGGATTATTTAG
>MU227367.1:258744-274639 GCA_018584345.1 Thuja plicata
AATTATAGTTTAGTAGAATTTAAGTCATGTGGAGGAATAAATAAATTAAAATTTATTTAAAGGGACTAATGAGGGATAATGTATATAAATAAAATTTAATACATTAAAGGGGATGGTATTTAAATTAAATTTAAATACTAAGGAAAGTGAATTATATTTAATTAAATAAATAGAAGAATATAACAAATATAATTAATTAAAATTAACTATAATGTTATGGGAATATTAATTAAATTAATATAAGGATGATTTTAGATGTCTACATTTTGCCCCTCTTTGATGTGGCATTGAAAGTGGCGTCACGTCAAAGAAAAGAAAATAAGATGCCTCAGAAAGGTTAGGAAAACCTACGGTAGTGAGAGCGGAGGGGGGTGCCCCCTCGAGAAAATAATAGGAAAAAATAAAAAAATTTATTAAAATTTTCTCAAAAAAAGTAGGAAAACGGGGAAAGAAGACCAATTGCATGGCGTGTCTAAGAAAAATGGAGGAACAATGGGGACCAGAATGGGGAACAGGGAGAAGGACGGAAGAAACGAGTCCCAAGGGGCTATAAATAGTCCACCGGGGCCCATAGAGAAGTCACTTTCACTCACAAAGAGCAAAAAGAGAGAATAAAAGGAGAGCAATGGAAGCAAAGCAAGATTGTGCACAACTTGGGGAGCGCATTTGGGTCCACCAGTGACCGACAGACGCTGGACCACCTATGAGTAGTCGAACACCGCTTAGTCCTTTATGCATTTAATATTTTTTTAGGTGTTTAGGTCATCATAAATGCGATCCAAACTGGCATGCAATGCAGATGGCGGTTGCCTGACCACCGTCTATGTAGATAGCAATCAACAGATCACCATCCTCACAGATGATCGATCAGGGATCGGTGTCTGCATAGACGGAGATCATTCGATCTTTGTCTGCAAGGGAAGGGAAGAGTGGAAAAGGTGCAATGGAGATGGCAGAGTTAGAACTCCATTGTCTGCACTGCAAAGAGGTGGTGGCCTAAACCATCATCCCCATAGACTGGCAGCTGCGAAGATCCACCGTCTGTGAGGGTCAACCACCATCTGCGTGGATTGACCCAAAAATAGAAGAAAAAAAGTGGGAAGAAGAGGAAAGAAGGGGGCAGGAGAATTTTTTGATGCCCCAGCACAGACAAGGGGCATTTTTCGATGCCCCAAAATGCTATCTAATATCTGACATAAGATTGGTTGGATGCAGGAGGAGACTATCACCTTCTGGGCGAGGGAGTGCCTTTCAGCTATGATGGTGCTGGAGCACAAGCTGACAATGACTAAGTGGGGGATCATGACTCTATGCAGGTTGGAGCATGTACATTGGTGGCCACATCTAAGAGTGCATAATACACTTATGTCTGCTTTGATCGAGAGGTGGCGCAGTACCACTTCAAGCTCACTTCCTGACAGGGGAAGCTACTATAACCCTCCATGATGTGTGGAGGATCTACAGAGTATCTATTCAGGGGGTGATACTCGAGTACTGCTTTAAGGGTTTGGAGCCCTACATGGAGATGACATTTGGGTAGAGGTACACAGATCTACCGACTACATGACAGTGGATGTCCTGGGCTAGAGCGATGGCGATGGAGCTACGGTTGCGGCAGGTGGCCCTCTACTTGGCTAGATTGATAGGAGGTCGGTTGATGCCTAATCATGTAGGCAAGGGATTCCCAATAGGTTGGGCTCGAGTTCTCAGTAGCATGGTAGAGGACGGAGATTAGTATACCATCCTTGGGTAGTTATATTATGACTTACACATGCGCACCTACAGGAAGGGTAGGGCACTAGGGCTAGGTTGCACGATGCTTCTTGTGTGGGCATGGGAGCACATTGCGGTCATACAACTGATCAAGTAGCGAGAGACCCGAGTGGCTTACGAGCCATTCGTATATAGGTATCAGCCACCCATCAGTTACGAGGCCACAGACTCAGTTGGATATTGGTAGAGGAGGATTGATGAGATGGGGGAGATTCAGTGGGCACCCTATGCAGGGTGCGAGGCCTGGAGATATTAGATCCCACAGTAGGATGGATACGCAGAGGATGAGTTCTATGACTCATATTATATGATATTTGTTCAGACCTACTACTGGTTTATAGGACAAACAACATATATGATCTCCAGGTACATGCCTTTGAGGGTACGAAGATAGATGGGATAGTTACAGGAGGTGGTTCCAGATGGGTTCCCATGTCCACTGGTGACCTGAGAGGTGGGGAGTATCTGGGGGATGGGGGTAGATCCACGTATTGCACAAGCATCTTGGATGGGGATGATAGAGGTCCCATGGGTCACGACATGGGAGTTTCTTCAGGATGTCAGGGTAGTACGAACATATGCTCAGTGGTGGGCAGCACATAGACTGGTCAGGCTGACTGTACCAGGGATAGTACAGGTAGATGAGAAACCTAGAGAGGGAGGAGATGGAGGGGGCCAGGATGATGATGATGATGATGATGAGGATGGAGGAGGGGCCGAGGGGAGGAGATTTTGGCCTAGGGTTGCAGCGCAGAGGTCGAGAGGGAAGGTAGAGATACCAGTGGGGAGACAACCTCCTATAGTCCCAGGTGCATAGGGACAGGATCAGGGACATGGATAGGGACCGCAGGGGCCACCTAATCAGCCACAGGGACCATAGGGATAGGGGCCGCAGGGTCCACCCGATCAGCCACAGGGACCATAGGGACAAGGGCCATACGGGCCATAGGGATAGGGACCACTAGGTGGGCACATAGCCCAGGAGGTTTATGACACAGTGGTAGTCGAGTGGGATAGTCTTTGGACTGAGTTAGGCAGGGTACAGGGCTTGCTAGCGGCATCTCAGGCGACTAAGGTGAGCATGCAGGCAGAGATCCAGCGGCTACAGGGGTTACTAGCGACTGCTCAGGCCACATCTAGTAGCTTATAGACAGAGCTAGCCAAGGTACAAGGGGATTTAGTAGCGGAGACCACTCGTGGAGATAATGCACAGAGAGCACTGGATTTGTTACAGGCTCAGGTAGATAGCAGAGAGTTCACTGTTATTGAGGAGCATAGAGGTGCAGAGGATCTGGCACCTATGTTAGCACAGATAGAAGCTCTGATAGCAGAGTGAGACTTAGCATAGAGATGTGTAGAGGATTATAGAGAAGATCAAGAGATAGCTTGTCAGGCAGGCAGGGCTGCCAGTTTAGGACAGGTGATGGCGGACGCTTTGCAACACACAGAGAGGCTAGTTGGAGAGGTCAAGAGGCCACATAGTATATGGGTCTCTATCACGCCGTAGTGCCAGAGGGGTTACAACAACCTCCCTACTCAGAGAGAGTGTAGACCAAGAGCACAGGGCGAGGCTCGTAGGGATTGGTGGGGTTACCACTGCATCCAGGTAGTGGTGCAAGACCATCGCAGCCACTACCATGATTCATCTCAGACCATTTTTGATACACATTTTTGTATGATTTATGCGACACATTATGTACGACTGACATTTTGATATATATATATATATACATGGACTTTGTGGACTATTGGACTTGATTTATGGACTTGATTTATGATGCTATGTGATGTTTTATGCAGGATGTATGGATGCATTATGATTTTATATGATGTTTATGATCGACATGTAGGATGAGATGAATGTATATGAGTATACTAACCTATTTGTGATGCAGGGATGGGGTGCATATATATACATATGTTAGATGTGATATGTAAATGCTTATAGATGGATGTATTTTTACATGTAATGTGATGTAAATAAATGTAAATGTTTATGTGATTTGTAAAATGTGAAATGAATCCTAAAATGAATGAATCTTAAAAATGATGTTAATGACTTAACAATGCAACTAAAGAATGAATGAATAATGAATGAAATATAACTATATGCAAACACAACTGTAATGAATAATGATTAATGGACTTAATGTAAATGGAACTAAATGCAACCTAAATGAATAATGATTTATGAATGAAGTAACAATGCAACTGTAATGAATAATGATTAATGAGGGGACTTAATGAATAACATAAGTAACCTAATGAATGCAATATGAGACATATGGGATACTATTTTTGTGTGTATCAAATAGGTCTAATAAAATCACTAAGGTGACTGGATAGGGGGAATAAATAGAAACCTTGCCAAGAACAAAATCAAGATGCAATATGACCTAGCTAAAATGCAATTCTAACTACATGATAATAGTGGAATTTATATCGTGTTAATGTTGGAGAGCACACCCTAGTTTGATATTGCAAAAGGAGTTATGCACCATGTGCTAGAAAACACAAGTGACATGGTTCCTTTGTGTAGACTAGACTCTCATACAAATAGGTTGTTAGGAACAAGAATGCAAGATATCAGGTATGATTAGATCTATGAAATGTTACTCATGAGGAGACACAATACACCCAGATCTTTTTAGGGATTTGAGATGCATGAATCCTGCCCCCAGTGAGGCATACATAGTCATAACTAAATATGAAAACATAAATGCACTAACAATCTATGAAAAGAAAATCATATCGCAAATGACATGTATTCCACTATGTTCTCATCATAACAAACCAAGATATAAAAGATCGAGGCTGTCGTAATAAGGCCATATTGAAACACAAGATAAAATCAACAAAAAGGCATCCTGACCAAGTGGTCATTCAGTCCAAAAGCTCTTTCCATGAACAATTTTGATGTGAGGATTGATAGAATAGTCGACACCGAAAGGATGCATCCTGATGGGCTATAGATTGATTGATAGAAATGAGAATTTGCTGGCAATTGCTTGTGAATAAAATGATCATTAGGAAAGTCAATCTATCTGCTGATTTGTTGGAAACGTTTGCGATCACTGTGTCTAGAACAAAGCTCAGTGTTGATATGGTAAGCTCAGTCGTGCGGGAATTTTTATTGTGGAGGTGGAAAATGGTCAAGGAACTACCTGCACAGATATGAGTAGTGACTTTTATTATGGAAGGCGATGTAGGCTGCTTGGAAAAAAATGTGGAAACAGATGGTCGATCTGACTACACATGGCGCCTGAAATAGGTTTTCACCATGGTACTTATCCATTGCGCCACCGAAGTGGTTTTCACAGATGGACAGATTTATTTCTCTTTCTATTTTGCTTTTTTGATATTTTTGATACTTTTTTCAAGATTTTATATTTTTATGCTTTTTTGATTTTTTTTCTTTTGCTTACTTTTTTTAATGTTTTTGGATTTTCTACTTTTCTAATTTTTTTTTGGATTTTTGAAAATTTTGGCTATACAACGGACTACTGACGGATCAATCATAGAAGCGCTTGAGATGTACAATATTTATAGGATCAGGGATAGGATCTCCCTCTAGTGAAACAATTTGATAAGTGCCAAAACCATACTTTGTTGTGACGATGAAGGGCCCCAACCAATTAGGTTCAAACTTTCCTTTATTTTCACGGTTCTGGAGGTTCTTCATATTGTACTACAGGACAAGATCACCAACCTCAAACTGATGAGGCTTGATCCTTTTGTTGAACTAAAGGTGAAGACAATTTTGATACACACGGAGGTGGTTTAGGGCACTGAGGCATCTCTCATCAAGGAGTCCTAGCTCTTGCAAGCAGGCAACTCTATATTCTTCTTCAGACAAAAAATTATTGAGAGAAATTTTGAGGGAAGGGAGCTCAATTTTGATGGGTAGAATAGCCTCGGTACTATAAACAAGGGAAAAGGGCATGGCTCTAGTGGGGGTTTGAATGGATGTGTAGTAGGCCCAAAGGGCAGGATTGAGGTGAAGGTGCCAATCATGGCCAGCTTCATTGACTATTTTCTTGAGGATTCTAAGGATGGTTTTATTCGTAGCCTCTGCTTGACTGTTGCTTTGTGGAAAGTACTTGGAAGAGGTATGGTGGGTAATGCTAAATTTCCTACATAGCTCTGTGACATCCTTGTTCTTGAAAGGTCCTCCATTATCAGTAATAATGTCCTGAGTAATGCCATAGTGACAGATAAGATAGTTCAAAATGAACTTTGAAATCTATTTTCCAGTGGTGTACGTGAGAGGAAAAACTTCGACCCACTTGGTAAAGTACTCAGTAGTAGCAAGTATATATTTATGGTCATTGGAGGAATTAGGGGAAATCTGGCCAACGAGGTTGAGACCCAGCGTGAAAAGGCCAAGGGATGATGGTGGGCTGAAGGGATTGGGAGGGAGCGTGTATCAAATCGTAGTGCTACTAACAAGGCACACACTTCTTCACATAGTTGTAGGCATCATGTTCCATAGTAGGCCAGTAATATCCAGTGTGTAACAACTTCTTGGCCAAAGTAAGTCCACTAGAATGAGCCCCACAAATTCCTTGATGTACCTCCTCCAAGGACATTTGTGCTTCATCAAAATTCAACCACCTTAAAAGAGTTCCATCGAAATGCTTTCAAAAAAGAGTATCACCAAGGATTGTGTATCGGGAAGTGTGGAAAATGAAGATTTTACATTGATTGGGGGTTAAGGTAAGTGGGGTATGTCCATCACAAAGGTAGGAATATACTTCTTGGTACCATGGGGAGTTAGGATCAACAATTTCACACACCATTTTGTAATTCAATTTGTCACAGGAAGGGACCGTAAGATTCTCAACAAGAAACTCACACCGTGTATTATGTTCTGGCATGGTGATTAAGGACCCAATTTTTGTCATGGCATCTGCTGCTTTGTTGTTTGTGTGGGGGATTTGTTGGAAGATCAATTCAATGAAATGCATTTTGAGATCTTCAACTATACGACAATAGGGAAGCAACTTGTCATCCTTTGTTTGATATTCATCCATAACTTGTTTGATGACCAATTGTGAATCACCAAGCACTAACAAATTGAGAATA
Organism: Thuja plicata; assembly: GCA_018584345.1. Taxonomy (NCBI): domain Eukaryota; kingdom Viridiplantae; phylum Streptophyta; class Pinopsida; order Cupressales; family Cupressaceae; genus Thuja; species Thuja plicata. The sequence goes on from MU227367.1 coordinate 265,603, forward strand.
TTCCATTGTATGGCCTACCAGAGTCCAAGTACAAGGGCTTCATATTTTGCAATGTTGTTAGTACGAGGAAACTATAACTTATAAGATTTAGGGATGAGATCCCCTTTTGGTGTAACAAACAAGATTCCTGCCCCCGATCCTTTCTGAGTGAAGGATCCATCAAAATAAAGCTTCTATGGGGTACTCAGGGTGGGATTGAGGACTGATTCATCTAGAAAATCTGTGGTCAAAGGATTTTTACCATCAACAAGTGCTTCAGCTAACTAATCTGCAATTATTTGTCCTTTGATAGATTTGCGAACCACATAAAAAATGTCAAACTCAATAAGGATCATGACCCATTTCATTGTACGACCAGTAAGAGCAGCATGTGCCAGGAGATATTTGAGTGGATCAATTTTGGCAACAAGATGAATCTTATGATTGAACATATAATGTTGCAGTTTCTGTGTACAGAAAACAATAGCCAAACATTCTTTCTCAATTAGGGAATAATTCAACTCATAACCCATAAGAGTCCTTCTGAGATAGTAAATTTCTTGTTCTTTGCTGGTATCATCTAATTGTGCCAAAAGGGCTCCCAACGCAACCTTTATAGCACATATGTACAAAATTAGAGGACGGCCAGCAATAGGTGGTACCAACATAGGTGGATTAGCCAAATAGCCTTTTAGTTTCTCAAATGCATTTTGACATAAGCAATCCCACTGAAATTTGATATTATTGTGCAGGAGATGAGAAAACGGATGCACCTTATATGCCAATTGTGACATGAATCTTTTAATTGATTACATTTTTCCTTGTAAACTGTGCAATTGTTTCAATGTTTTGGGTGGTGGCATCTCAAGGATTTCTTTCACTTTCTTTGGATCAACTTCTATTCCACGTTGTGACACAATGTATTCCAACAACTTACTAGATTGTACTCCAAAGACACACTTCTTACGATTTAACCTAAGCTTATACTTCTTCAACCACTCAAAAATGGTAGTAAGGATAGGAATATGTGATTCTCTTATCTTGGATTTGACTAAAAGATCGTCCACATAATCTTCCATGATGACATGTAAAAGTTCATGAAAGATGGTAGTCATTGCTCGCTGATAGGTGGCTCCAGCATTTTTAAGGCCAAAGGGCATCACCTGATAAAATAAGGTGCCCCAAGGTGTTGTGAATGCAGTTTTGTGTTGGTCTTTTGGTGTGATCCTAATCTAATTGTAACCTGAGAAGCCATCCATAAGTGATAACATTTCATGTTCGGCAGTCAAATCCACTATAATGTCAATATTTGGGAGTGGAAAATCATCCTTGGGACATGCAAGGTTTAGATCTCTGAAATTAGTATAGATGTGAATGCCCCTAGTAGGCTTTCCTACTGGTAAAATATTGGAAACCCATTCAGGATAATCAATCGGTCTAATTACTTCAACATCCAACATTTTTTGAAGCTCTACTTTGACTACTAGCGTGACTTGCGGATGCATCTTGCAAAGTTTTTTCTTAACAGGTTTTACACTTGGATCTATAGCAAGCTGATGCATGACAAGATCTGTGTCTAGCCTAGGCAAGTCCTTGTAAGTCCAAGAAAAGTTGATTTTATGTTTATGCAGGAACACTGTCATGTCTTTCTTTTCCTGATCACTGAGAGAAACTGCAATGTAGGTGATGCGTGGATCTGTTTTTGTTCCCAAATTGATTGAAATAGTGTCTTCGATAATCATAGAGGACACTTCTAGTTTCAAGGATATAAATGGAAAGTCAGCCTCTCCCTCCTTCAGCACCTCAGAAAGGTTTTCACTAGAGGAAGAATCCTTTATTTTATCTTTTTCTTCATCCAAAGGTGCCTGCGAGAGGTTTTCACCAGAGGATGTATTTTCATTTTTTTTATTTTTCATTTTTGTGACTAAGAGAGTTGACTTGGCTACTGAAGTAGGCTTGTTCACTGTAGTGGATCTTATGTTCGTACTCTCAGAGATTCTTAAGTCCAAAGAGGGCTAAAATTGCCTCATCCAAATCACAAACGTCCAAAGCTGGTGATGAGTCTTGCTGATCCCAGTCAATTAATTCAGGGTTTGTGAGGGGTAGACGAGGGAATGAAAGGTTGGCTTGGGTGATAGTGAAGACATGGTGATTTTAGTTTAGGTCATCTTCAAAATAGTGGAAATGAATTTTGAATAAATCTTCCTCAGTGTCTAAATCTAAGGTAGCTAAACAGTAATCCTTAGCGAAGTTGGTCTTGGTCTCTACGGAACCCAATCCATGTCCTTTAGGATAGCCATTGGCTGTTATATTCTTCTTCTTACCTATTTCATTAGCTCCAAGACTAGTACCATGATACCCCATGCTTTCGACAATAGGAGTAAAGTTAGGATATTTTCCTTTGGGGAAAGTTACAGGTCTTTCTACTTCATCATTATAGAGCCAATCAAGGACATTGTGTTCTATGTGTTCATCTGATAAAGAACCCCAATGTTCAAAATTGGTTGTTTTGCAATGCATGATCTCTTTGTCTTTAGAGGGGGGTAATGGTGGTGGTCTCCCATAAGACTTTGGAGACAAAGGGAGTTGCCCAATACATAGAGCACTTTCAAATTTATACTCTCCCATTCCTTGATCTGTAAAAGTAGCCTTTGCTTCAGATGAAGAGGGTTTGTCTTCAATAACCTTGTCTTAAGTAACTTTTTCCTTTCCTTTGGATTGCTCAACTGGTGTTTCTGATGTCTTTTATGGAACTGATGGAGTGTTTGAAACAGGGGTTTCTTGATTAGAATATCGACCAAACTCATTTAATGGAAAATAGTTAGATTGTTTGCCTTCCAGTCTCTTGTAGTATTGAAAGGGCTCAGGATCTCCAGGAATTGTGATTCCTCTACCGTGATGTAGGAACTTTAGACATTGATGATAAGTAGAGGGTACACCTTTGATAGCATGTATCCATGGTCGTCCTAGCAAGATATTATAAGGTAGATCTAGATCTGCACATGGAAAATAGTTTCAATCAAGTTCGGGCCCACTTGTAAGGGTAGTGTGATTAGACCCTTTCTTTCTTGCTCTTGATCATCATAGGCCTTTATTGTGATTCATTTTTCTACATCCAAGAAGTCCTCAGAAAGATCGATGTTACGAATCATCTTTAATGTGCACAAATTCAGGCCAGATCCACCATCTATAAGGACTCATTTTATTTTTGTGGATTAGATTTTGCCTTCTCTATGGAGGGACTTATTATGATGTAGGTCAGGACCACAAAAGTCCTTATCGGTGAAGACAAGATGTTCTTGTGCGGCTAAGTTCCCTATCATAACTTGGAATTGTGCGGCATTGATGTTTTCAGGGATGCGAGATTCATTTAGAGCTTTATCAAGGATTTCTGTATGAATTGGCGAGGTTGTCAAGAGCTCTAGAATGGATATCTATGCAGGCATCTTCCATAATTGAGCCAATAGGTCATAGAATGAGGCAGGCCGAGAAGCGATAGATGGTGTAGCTGGTGGATTTGCAGATGTAGAAGGTTTATCAGCAGCTTGAACAGTAACTCTGGGTCTACATGTGGTAGCATTACAATCTGTAGCTTTGAGGATTATGGTGTTAACATGTGTGTCAACTTCTTCAATGCAGCCACAAAGAGTATCAAACCCAAAGATATCATTTTCATTTAGACTCCCACATGTTCGATCATGGCATGTGATAGTATTGGTAGAGTAATCATATGGGATCACGTTTGATGCATTGTTTTGATTGTGATGTGGGAAGGGCTGATTGTATACTTTAAGCTTTGCATTTGATGAGGATGTGTTCTGACCTTCAACTTCAATTTTCCCATCCTCAATGAGATCTTGCACAAAGTGTCTAAGCTTCATGCATTTGTTGGTATCATGTCCCTTGATGCGATGATAATCACAATATTCATTATCTCTAGACCAAATAGGCTTAGGTTGGTTCTCATCGAAAGGCCAATTATTTGGATAGATTATCATCCCTTGATCTGCAAGTTGTTTGAAGTTTACGTCTAGAGGTTCTGCTAATGTTGTGAATTGTTGTCATTGTCAATTGTCATTGTTGTTGTTGTTGTTTTTGTTGTTGTTGTTGTTGTTGTTGTTATAGTTGTTGTGAGGAAACATGAAGGATTGATTGCGCGGTTGTTGATTGTTATTCTAATTGTGATTCTGATTGTTGTTATGTTTCTGATTGTTCTTATTATTCTGATTCTGATTCTGGTTTTGATTGTTGTTGCAATTCTGATTTTGGTTCTGATTGGTGTTGTGATTGTTTTGATTGTTATTGTTGGACACTTGGAAAGTTTGAATATGCTCGGCATCAGTCACTCCATCATTGACAACTCCTTTTTTTTTACTCCAAAATTTTGGTTTATCATTATTCGAAGGAGTATAATGTTTGATGCTACCTGTTTGCAAAAGGCCATCTTCAATGTCTTTTCCCTTCTTGACAAGGGATTCAAAGGTGTCAGGTGAAGCCATTTTCATTTAGAAAGACATCTCAGAGATCAAATTCTTTGTGAAGATGTCAATTAAGTGACTATCAGGTATTTTCCATGGCATGCAATTTGCAATATGTCTCCATCGTTGTAAGAAAACTAGCAAAGGTTTCTCCATTCTTTTGTTTAGTATTGCACAAATCACTGAGTGTTACCGGATGCTCAATGTTATACAAATATTGCCCAACAAATTTCTCTACAAGATCAGAGAAAGTAGAGATTGACCCATAAGGAAGGGCCATGAACCATTCTAAATTTGCGCCCCCAAGACTCCTAGTGAAGAGTCTTTTTAGGTAATTCTCATTATAGGAAACTTCTTGACATGCAATGTAAAGCTCTTTGAGATGTTGTAGAGGACACATTTCACCTTTGTATTTCTCAAATTTAGGCATCTCAAAGTTTGGTGGGAATGGTTTCATTGTGATAGACTTGTCAAATGGATAGGGACAAATCTCCTCAAAAGAAAACTCCTTCTTGCCCCCATTTTGTAAACCTTGTACAATGCTTTTGAGCTCATTGAATTGTTGGGTGAAATCTGGAGTATTTTGTGGATTAAATGGTGGTACATAAGCTCCTCCTCCTCCAAACTATGTAGTTGAAAACCCCATGGAGGTCATACCAACAGTAGGAGGAGGTATGTATTAATAAGCTCTAGATGTGTCGATTGTGGATGTTTTCATACCTGTTGTTTGAAATAGAGATGATGTAGGAAAAGGCATGGAAATATGACCTATGTTGTTGACATTAGCACTTGCTCCTTTATTTTTCCTTGTTTGAGTGTTGTTATGTGTAGTATTGTTTGGCAAGACGCTAAGGATTTGTTGAATTTGTTCTTGTGTCAATTGGGGTATTGATGCAGTTGTTGATATAGGTGCTAATGTGGAAGGTTCGTTATCAAGTCCTTTACTGGTATCATGTTATGATGTAGTATTTGAGGTAGAATCCATGGCTGCAGTAGTGGTAGTAGGGGCTTTGGTGATGTTTCAGGTAAGCAGTGTATCATCAAAGTTAGTGGGTACTGTGACCCCATTTCAAATAATATTCAAGAATATTTCACCATTGTTTTGCATAATGACTTTCTCAACCATTTCCATGTTGTAAGGATCACTAAGGAAGTCATTCACTTGGGTGGGTCATTCCTCTTGTTCTACTAACTCAATTTCTTTGGGAATTTCCTCAGCTTGTACTTCAGTACCTTGAAAGTATTGACTACCAAAAGGGTTCACTTTATAGGTAGCGGTGTTGAGTGTTCCATGCCTTATGTTTCTAGCTTGAGATTGAGTGACTACCATACAATGGTGGACTTAGAAGAATGGGAGACAAGAAGGTGTAAGATTGGAATGGAGAAAAGATCTTGATTGTGGATTTGATTGGATTTGATTAGATTTGATTGATTGATGTTTGATTAAGGATTGATTGATTGATTGATTTGATTAAGGATTGATGATTGATTTAAAGGTTTTTGGAACAAAACCAAAGCATGACAAAACCTTGTGATGATACAAACACAAAAGGATTTGAAGTGATACCTATTCTACTTGAAGATGGACTTGTGATCTCAAGAAAGATGGGACATCACTAAGGGATTAAAATCACTTGAGATGGAATGATGGTCTACAAGTAACGTTGTGTTTGTTTGAGGTTGAAGGTTTGTAATACTTTGATTAAGATCTTTCAACCTAAAAGGATTGATTTGATTTGATGATTTGATCTAATGCTCCAAAAGAAAGAAGAATAATGATAGAAGAATTTGAAGAACTAATCTAGAAGCAAGAGGTTATCTAGTCATATTTCTCAATGACAATGAAAGCACTGTTGATAGAATACTTGGCCTTGAAGTTGTATATCTTTTTGTTGTAAATAATTTTATCAGCTTTCTCATCATATTCGATCTCTCATTTGATAGGTGTGGTAATATGTTGATATTCCTTAGATTTGCGAGTGGTTTCCTTCTGCTCTCTATAGACTGGAGCTTTTGGAAGCTTAACCTTCTTATGTTTCTTGAAACTAGTCATGTCATGTGAAAAATCTGATTTTGGCTTAGTGATTGAATGATTTAGGGAAAATGATTTCAAGGTCCTACAGAAGACCAAATTTTGGATGTCTCAGCAGATTTGGAAGTTTACCATTTTCAAGTGGAGATGATAGTCTCAGACGTAGCTGGTGATATGCACAAATGGTGATCTGCACAGATGGTAATCTGCGTAGATGGTGGTTCCAGAGCAGAGACGGCCGACTATTGTTAAGACAGTGTGTTGAAATTCTAGGTAGATTTTGGTCTTCGGTTTGATCTTGGACAAATTTGTTCGATGGCAAGAACCAATTTCAGCACATTCAAACCAGAAAAATAACAGACGCGTGTCTCAAAACAATCCAACAAGGGACAAAGAAACCTTGAGGAATACAAGCAAATGTGACTTTAAGGAGCTTTGATTCAAATTACAAGATCTCATTTGTGTATGTTCAAGTGACTCTTTCAAGCCACTTATCTTTTTACTTGGTTTATCACAATGAAGATGGTTCAACAGTAGCTACCTTAGGAAATTGGCTTTGCATGAATATTATAGGCCCATTTCTTGGTAGTCCTTTAGGTTACACAGCAGTGTCACCCCCGGAAGGGCGCCTGTGTTTTTGCCTTTCGCAGGTATTTTTGTCGTGCTACAAAGATCTCTTTCACAACTTAATACCCTGGGACATGTATGATGGGAATCTTGGGGGGACAATATTCCCTCCCCTTGCACTATAATAAATCACCATTTGGAGGTGAATCAAGTAGGCTACTAAGTTACAGTTGCTAATAAGATTTCGTGGTATCCTAGAAATCGGTTTGTATGGTGTGAGACACTTAAGTCTCTAGTTCATCCATGCCTATATGCTGAGGATATTCACTCAGTATGGACTACCATTGAACACAACCCACCTGAGCTTGAAGGGATAAAGAGGACCTTTGGGTCACACTTTATTTCTATACCGGCCGAAGGGATTACCGGTTTAAGGTCATCCTCTAAAGGGGAAGCGCACCCTCTAGACATGCCTCTCTAGAAGCTTGATTAAGCTAAGCTTTATCTTCACCCAAGTTCCATGAAGGTGAGGGGAGAGGATACAGCTATAACTTAATCATACCATCTCTTACATTAAGGGATTTAATCTAATGACAAATAGATCGAAATAAGTGTTGAAAAACACTTCTTCAAACACACCAAAAAGAGTTCATTCCAAATTGAAACTAGTTAAAGAAAACTATGTGTTTTCTACCTAAGAAAAAGACACAATAGTGTGATTAAACATACATGTTCAATTCTTTTCCCACATAGAAAAAGGAAAGCTTGTAAAGGTGTGTTGATTCACTTTATGTTAGAAACACTGAGAGGGGGGGTGAATCAGTGTTTGTGTATTAATTACTTTTCAACAACTTAAACATAAATCAAATATACATAGAATGAAGCTTAACATAAGAACTCATAACACATGATATGATTATGGGGAAACCTTGATCAGAGGAAAACCTCGATGGAAATTAGTACCCACAAATATTGTACTAAGTATAATGAACCTGTGAGAGTTCCTTTGCCCTGTTAGAAGCAGTCTTTACAATATGAGTACAATGACCTGGTGAAAGGTCTGACCCTATTAGGAGTCTTTTACAAAACCTTGTTAAAGGTATATGGCTCACTACCTAGGCTCACTGCCCAATAAGATGAAGGCTACAACCTTCTGAAAGATGATATGCACTATATCAAAATGAACTGTTGTGATGACACTGTTGTCTGATCAGTTCTGTGTATGCATGAATGCTCTTACTCTCTTAAAGAGCTATATCATATATTGACTTCATTATACTATCCCTCTTTATCTTTCTCTTGTGTAATAATCAACACTTGTAACATTACTTTACATTACATACTTATATGTTCATATCTGAATAGGCGCGACCCAAAACAAAACACTGGTCGGCCCTAAAAAAAATATACAACACTTTCGAACAATTCAGCTCAAGTGTGTTTACTACAATGATAATTACATCATTAAAAACATAGAACAAAAGGCGCTTAGCCATTATATTACAAAATAATTCACGCTGATCAAAACAGTAGTCAGCTTCCATGCTCTATCTTCTAGACTGCTAGTCTACTGATCTGCCTGTAACTTTTACGTACTGTTGTTTCATACTATGCATGTCTAGATGTAGCATGTACACATTTCATACAACTTATATCTAAGCATGCATACGCTGACTCAATCTCTTGCACGTGCACTGATGTGCCAATCGCTGAGTATCTCTGTCTGCCCTGTTTTCATACTTAGTCTTTTTTTCTTTCATGACAGAAACTAAACATGACTTTGTTGCCATGATGACAACAAAAAATGATTCATGCATCCTCAGGAGGTCAACTTGCCAACAATCTCCCCTTTTTTCATTTATGGCAACAAAGGAATGTGGCCAAGTTACTCAAAATGACTTAACACAAAATGTGACTTATATATCATAACATCTTATTGATATATACATATACTTTTCCACATATACACATTCTATATTAC
>MU227367.1:283453-308023 GCA_018584345.1 Thuja plicata
TGTGCTCAAATATTCATCATTTTGCATCTATCATAGTGGGATTTATTGTATTGTGTTGGGAGAGCACACCCACAAAATCTCTAAGAGAAAATCAAACAAGTCTTGGGTGCACTTGTTTTAGCTCATCAGAGATTGTAGTGAGAATTTAGTCATATTCCAAGTTTCTTGCATGCTTTTAATATTTGGTATATCTTATATATTCATGTTTTGACTTGTTGTGTAGCTACAGGAGTTTTCATTGCATACACCTACAAGCAACTGGTTGATGATTTAAAAAAGTATTTTATCTTCATCACATTCCAACAGATCCCCATAACAGAGAACAAAATTGCAGATGCTTTGGCTACCTTGGCATCCATGTTACAATTGGAGGAACTTCAATTCCGATATGACTTCTTGGTGGAAGAATTATCCTACCCCGCCTTTGATACCCCTGAATACCAAGTAATCTGTTCTTTGAACACCCCAGACCAATCTCGGTATGCTAATATCATTTCTTACCAAACTGACCAAACCATTCCCAATAATCTATCAAGAAATGAAAAAAGAGCTTTGATTAGGATAGCATCGTGTTATGTCCTCATAACTAATAAAATATATTGATGAGGTCTTGATGGTACGCTTCTTATATGTTTAGAACTTGAAGAGTCAGATCACGCGTTAAAAGAAGTCCATGAAGGTGTATGTGGATTACATTCAAACAACTTTTCACTAGCAAAGAAACTACTCAGAGTAGGCTATTATTGGCCTACAATGGAAAAATATGCTATTCAATTTTCCAAAACATGTCATAAATGCCAGACACATGGAAATCTCATCCATGCTCCTGCCAGAGAACTTATACCTTTCATTAAACATTGGCCATTTCAGCAATGGGCCTTTGACTTGGTTAGACAAATATATCCCAATTTTTCAAATGGACACAAGTTCATCATTATAGCCACTGAGTATTTCACGAAGTGGGTCGAGGTCATGCCGCTAATCAAAGCTACTAGAAAATAGGTGGCTATGTTCATTTTAAACTACATTATTTGTAGATATGGGATACCCTCTTCAATTGTAACAGACAATGGGGGCCAATTTAAAAACCAATACATTGATGACCTTTGCAAATAGTTGCACATCACTCAATATTTATCCTCAATCTATTACCCTCAAGGTAATGGATAGGCGGAGGCATCTAATAAGAATATTCTCAAAATCCTACACAGAACTATGAGTAATTCTGGGAGAGACTGGCATTTACAACTAAATCCAACACTATGGGCCTACAAAATAAGCATCGGGACACCAACAGGAGCTACGTCATTTGCCCTAGTCTATGACATTGAATTAGTACTACCTATTGAGGTTGAAATCCCATCTTTGCGGATATCTTTACACGGTCTTGTAACTGAAGAGCAATACCGCATTGATAGGGTGAATTCTTTAGACCTACTTGATGAGCGCAGGCAACAGGCGTTCGATCATCTGAAGGTGTACCAAGCACACATGTCTAAGGGGTACAATAAAAAGGTTAAACCATGTCAATTTCAAGTAGGGGATCTCGTCCTAAAGGAAAATCCTAAGAACCAGCCTAACAGAGAACAGAAAGGGAAATTTGAACCTAACTGGTTGGGACCTTATGTTATCACTGCTACTTTTGGGACTAGATCTTATCAGCTCACTACACTTGAGGGAGACATTCTTCTAGATCCTATCAATACTCTACATTTGAAGTGGTTTTATGCTTGATTTTCGGCTAGCAAAGCCTGTACAGTAAATATTTTTCAGAAAATACCAAAAATATTAGAAAACTGATCCTGAAGAAATCAAAAAACAATGGAAAAAATCCTGAAGAAAAGGTATCCTTGGTGAAAACATGGCAAACAGGCGCCTTGATACTACAAAAACATTCAAAAAAGTAAAAATAGAAAAAAAAATGAAAAAAGAGAAAAGTGCCTTGATGACAACCTAGTAAAACGGACACCCTGGTAGAAAAAAGAATGAAGTGGTGAAAACTTGGCAATTAGGTGTAACTTGTATTCCATGCTCCATCTATCAATGCACTACTGATACTAAGCCTTCATGATTACACTTGTGCTAAGAGTTGACTTTGTTTTCTTACAAAAATCTTATCCTTGCTTGGGATTTGTCTGCATTTTTGTCTTAGGATTGAGTCATTCTGCACTAAGGGCATCTTTTCCTAACATGTTAGGTCGCATCTGCTAGGTCTTCATAGGATGTTTTGTCTCATGACACAATGATACTTGATACTTGCACTAAACTGACACTTTCACAAAATAAGGCTGGCACAAACATTGCACTAACATGAACGATGTTCCTCAAACCTACATTGGATTACAAACAGGAAGAAAGTTCTACACAAACATGGAACACATTTTTTCTTGAATTCCAAATTTTTGATCGGTGAATATATACTGTGCTTGAAAAATGAATCAATAGTATTTCTCAATACTACCTAAACATAGATTGATCTTGGTTTGATTATGAATCTTTTATGTACCCATGATGTTTTCACTGGGGGCATCTAAGTAGCTATGAATTTTATTTGTTTGATTCACGATTGATAGTTTTTATGTCTTCCGAGTTACTCCATGATGTCTGCGCAAAGACAAAGAGTCACAAGGACATGAGACATAATATTTTCTTGGTTTTCTACGTATCGTGATTGTTCCAAATGATCCTATAAATTTCACCTAACTTGGATGTTTATAATAAGAGTTGCCACCATGAGTGGATAGCCGCATATATCTCGATCTTTGTTATGTGTAATCTACGGTGAGGTTGAAACAATTTCCTTGTCTATTTTCTAACTCAGATTCTCACTAAGGTATACGAAGCATAATGTATCCAAGGATATGAATTTTCAAGGTCATTGCGGGTCTAATATCTTACCTTACACAGATTATGATATAGTAAAAGGAAGGTGACTATTTTTTTATCCTAGCTTCTATACCTTGATGCCTAAGTCTATTTCTGACATTCCAATAAATATAGTATTCATACTTTCATAATATCAGTGGGTATTAGTGATGGTTGTACTATCAGGTGGTATCCATTCCAAAAAGTGCCCAATGATGATAAAAATGTTCAAAAACTGCCAATCAGTGACAAGTCCTAAGAGTCCGCATATAGCTGCATTTAGAGATTGCATGATGCATTTTTTTAAAGAAGTAAAAGCATAAGGAATTTGAGCTCAAAAATGATTTCCTTTTTTCTTCTTAAATCCAAGTTAAATACAACTAATATTACTAATATTTATATCGTTGCACATCCATAGCATACATTTTGCATTCATAAAATGAGACAGAAGAAAAATACAAAAATAAAGCATTTGTACATCACATTTATTTTTACATCCTGGGTGCATCCATACATTTTAATTGCAAAAAAAAAAGCTCAAAAACATACATTTTACATATTCACATAGTATCATTTGAAACATCTTTATATCAGTGATAAAACCAAAATGCATAAATGATGTCATCATCTAAATCTAACTCATCATGAGACCAAGATAAATCTACATCACATGTGCAAACAAATCTATCAAAGCAACATGGAACTCATGACACATATTAGAATTAGAAATAGTTGCATCAGATATATATCTCAAAACATGGTACAGATCAAAAATATGGCACATAATCTACACAAAGAGTATCTGAGTATCAGAATGTCAGGATGAATCAAATATACATGTATAAAGTATCATCATACAAAAAGAATGATCTCAGGAGGATCTAGATATACAATGTAATCTCATAAATATATATGACAAAATACAATCAACTTTGTCTTCCCCCCTCTCCCTAATCTGGAGGAGGAGGAGGTGGTACAAATGGAGCTACTGGAGGAGGCATGGCCCCCTCTAACTATTGTACTAATCATGAAAAGGACACAGCTCTCTGTCCCTCTGGCACCACAGCATGATAAAGTGCATAGTAGTAGGTGGTTCTCTGACCTTGGTGAATAGTAGTATGGGCCTGTATATCTCACTCTACTATGAGCCTCTCCAGCTGTCTATCCCTGTTAGTAAGTAAGGCATTAGTTGTCGTGAGCTATTTTGAGCTATTTAGGGGTTCTAAAACTTCTCCTAGGCAACTGCAAATACATTTTGTTCTCTTTTTTATCAATCAGGAACCAAATCGAAGGTGCCTAAGGTATTTTATGCAGTATAGTAAAAAATTTACGACAGCTCTTGAAAATGCAGAATTCCTCCATCTCTTCCAAAAATCTGTCAAATTACACATTTCATCACGAATCTTGGTCCAACATCATTTTATCAATCTCACCACTCACATTTTCATGTAATTAACTTGGTTCTTGTGCGTTTATTCTTAAACACTCCCCCATTTCTTTGCTTCTTCTAATCTATTCTTTCTTGACCTACCCGTTCCTGCAAGTGATACATCATTTCAATAGAGGGATTTCATTTCTTTTCTTTGATTTTGTTCCCGAGGAGGCATGGTCACACTATCATCAATCAAATTCTTTCTTGAAACAACATTAAAATGACTTTGTTATCAAACAACAAGGGGCATGACATTTTTCTTGACTAAGTCAGAACTGTTGGATAGAAAGTTTTGGTTCTCATAAGCTGGATATCTTGTGTTTCCTCATTTTTAAAAAAGATTCTTACTAAGCTCCTGACAGCTTCATACTGACTTTTGGACGACAACCAAGTTTTAAATCAGTATTATCAATCTTTGGATGACAACCAAGTTTAGAATTGGTATCTTTAAGATCTTTTATTGACCTTTGTATGACAACCAAGTGCAAATTTGATTCTATCAGTTTAGTTCAATCAAGTGCAAGACTGGTCTCATCAGGCATTTCATTCGATCATGAGAAAAATTCTCAATCTTTCTGAAGTCAAACATCAAAAACTTTCTTTGAATCAATATGTTGCTCACACATCTATTCAAAGAGGGGCAAATGTAACCACCTAGATTTGGTCTGCTCTGACTATAGACCCTATTTTCCCTAAGTGTGATCATACCCCTAATTATGTCCAGACAACTCTTCGATCAGCTGGTATAATTCATTCAAATCAGATTTAATCTCCTAAGTGATTTAATCACTAAATTTTATTAATCACCTTAGCTAATCAAAATCAATAAATTTTAAACCCAAATCATTTTAAATCAAACATGGGTAAGGTAATTAATTTAAGAGGAATTAAAAAAATCCCTATTATATTCTAAATCACTTGCAAAAAGCCTATCTTCTAGCCTAAATTAATCTAATTAATTGGCTATAGTCCCTATTAATTATCTAAAGCAATAAAAGGATTAAATAATTAATATTCCTATTTTTGAATGAATATATTTAATATAATTCATTTCATTAATATTCCCCTAAACCTTAGCCTAACCTATCTCAACCACTTTGACCTTGGGTTCAAACCCATCCCAACCTATTCACCCCATGCTAAATCTAATCCTAATCCTAATCCCATTCTAACCCACCTCCTAATGATTCCACATTCCTAAAAATGTGATTAGGAACTCAACCCACTTGAGAAAGTCAACTTTCTCAAGCTTGACTCTCTCTACGTCCACCTTCTCAAGCTTGCTTCTTACACCCTCACCATGCTTCTTAAATGCTCCCATTAATGCATTATTAATGGAGATTCCTCAAGCCCATGCCTCATGAATGCCTTTGGCATTTATGTCTCTTACACCTCCTTAATGGGTTTTACAACTCCATTAATGACCCTTGTCCCCCCTCTCTCTCTTCATTTCTTCTATAAATAGGAGTTTTTAAGCTCAAATGAGCCCATAATTTAAGAGTTATATGTATTGTTATGTTGTTTAGATCATTTTGTGAATTCATATTGCATCTTAGATTTAATATTATGCATTGTTAGTATCATGTTTTTTAGAGTTAATATGCATGTTTAGTGAGCATTTAGACTAGTTTTGATTCAAATCTTCCATTCTTAGGTTGTATTTGTCACTGATTTGTGCATAATCCAAGGGCATGATTATGGAATTCTTCAAAATCTTCCTAGATAGGAAGCAATAGATCAGTTTTAGTGTTTAAGTTTGAAACCCTTGCTTTTTATGCTTTTTCACTAATATAATGATCTATTGAAGTGTTGTGTCATAGGTAATAGGTGCACTATTTCATACACACAGTCCCATGGGAACATTATCCCTAGATCCCGTGGGAATCTTCTTTCCCCCATTTTTACAGGGTAAATGACACATTCATTTACCATAACATTTTGACACTTACTCAAGATTCTAGGTACCAATTGTCGTAGGAGGCGATGACCTTGGTGAGCACATACGGAAATTATTTCATTTAATTCCAAAAACACTCTTATATTTGGGTAACCGGGTTCTCTGGAAAGCCCTACTTACTCCCTAGGCATTGCGGGGATAGGATTATTCTTTTGGAGTTCTATAGGAAAATCTTGGAACTCCACGCATTCTTTGCCTTGAACAAGGTTACATCCATTCCATTCCCAATCACTTGTGAGAACTATTCTTGCAGTCTCGCAGTGGCTAAGGAAGCTGATAATGAACTAAAGAGCCTGGGACTAGCGGAATTCTACCTTACCATGACTAATTTTGATTTGGTTGACAAGATAAGAGAGGCGCTTCCCCAGGCATCCACACCACATAAAGTTCACATTGAAGAGTTTTGGGCGGATTGTCAAGATAGTTTTGATCTTCGGGCCCAATAGTATTTGTGGATGTCTAAAGGTTTGATGAAGGCCCTTGGCCTTCGGTACTTTCTAAAAGATTTTTTAGATGATGGGCCTCTGGAGGACCTCGCATACAAATACCAAGGGATCGACAAGTTGGATCTCCCTCCGGTGGATTGGGACACCCTGGAGAATTTGACAATTGAAGATGTGAGTTGCAGCATCATTGAGAACAGCCACAAGTATTTTGAGAAAGTGTGCAAGAGGAGCACCTGTAAGGGTCCAATCTTGTGGGGGTCTACTTCAACCTTCGGAGCTGCAGGACCAAGTAAGGACAAGGGGAAGGAAAAGAAAGACACCCTGTCCCAGGTTACTCCCCAGGTCCACTCCCCATTTTGGAGAAAATTCATGATCATCTGGAGGCGTCCAGACAGATGAGTCAAAAGCTAAGTGCCCAGCTCACCCGCGGTCATCCAATCACTCCAGTGGGATCTACCTACATGACAAGATCCCCTTCATTGGCAACACTCATGAGATGGCAGACAGAGGCCAAGGTGTAGTCCACGGATATTTTAGATGTCAGGCCCCATTACAGTTAAAAATAAAGAAGCAAAGGGAAGAGAATCCCTCGAGCACAGACACAGGCCCTGGCATGCTCAATGTTTCCCCGGTGGAAGTTATTTTAGACTCCCCCAAACCAGAGAATCTCTTGGAGACCTCCCCTCCACATGATGATTTTGATGACATCTTTGGGACTAACAAGCTTATGAATTTACACGGGGAGATAGGAAAGGTGGTAGAAGAAATAGTCGCGCAGGAAGTAGAAAATCCCTGATGAAGGGGAGACACCAGAAAAGGAGGTGATTCTAGAGAAGGAGGTTTGAGAACATGAAAAGGAGCCAGAATAGGAAGAAATAGAAAGGGCTGGAAACACCGGTCCAGGGGCTGAGACAAATCCAAGGCAAAAAATGATGAGCAATCGACAACTGAGGAAATTAGACCTTCGGGATCAACCGTACCCACAACCGTCACGCTCCAAATGCCTTTAGTTTCTCCAGGAAATCAAGTGCCTTAGAGTACAACATTCAATGAGGTAGTCTCAGCAACCCAATAGTCAAATATTGGTCATATGTATCTGCCTCCTCTGAAGGATGTGCCGATGGAGAAGGATGTCTCAACGAATAATGCTAAAGATGAACATCAGTAGTAGGATGAGAGGAAGAACCCTGAAGATATAAATATTGATTCAACAGATGATGAAAAGGATGGGGAGAACCCCCATAATATGGATGATATGGGTGCCAGAAGAGATGGGGTCCCTGACACCACATAAGAGAACGCAACTTGGGCGGAAGACACCAAAAAACCCAGGGAACAGGAAAAGGAAAAAGAGTATGATGCAACCATAGATACCAGGGATACACCACCAGACTTCTAAGAAGGCCTTGATGCTCAAGCCTTAGTGGCAAGACCACCCCAGCTGCCACAATGGCTGGTAGAATCCATGAAAAGAAAAGCCCCGGTGGCAGCAAGTGTTCCCCTCTCCTTGGCCGAGATGATGGCCCAGAACTAGGAGCTAAAAAGCCCAAGAAGGCCCAGACCATCCATACCCTCTGGACTAGTCTGAGAGGAAATATAGTTGCAATATTTGTAACCCCTCCCCCAAATATAGATGCAGCGATAGCAAGGGCTAAAGACTATGCAGTCACAGAAGTGCCTCTGGGGAGGAGAGATAAGCAAGGTGAGTTGGACCTGCTAAGAGAGGCCACCTGAGAAGTCAAAGCCAAGTATGATAAATAGGCGTAGAAGTTAAAGGAGGAAAGAGAGAAAAAAGAAAATCTCCTCGTGCTTCTCGCAGAACTTACACAGCCACTGGCTGAGATCCCTCCAGAAGCCTCCACCTCCGGACCACCGCTTTCGCAGGGTGACATGGATGCTCTTAGGGCCATCAAAAAGAAGGCACAGACTGTAGATGGGTGGATCGTGGAGCAGATCAAGGCCGTAAGGAAATTCTTAGAGGTGACACTCCTAAACCTTTATCTAGTCAGTAATCTTTTGGGCCATGTAAATGGTGTCATCGTCCTATGGGAAAAGGATAGAGAAATATGAGGAGTCAAGGAACAGATTAGAAGAAGTAATAAAATTTGGGGAGGAAGCCACCACATAGGCCAGAATTTTTGGAGAAGAACCCTTTTGATTCCTCCAAGCCCAGCTCTCCAGACTTGGCCTTAGAATTGAGGTAAGCAAGCAACTGGTTACGACCCTAAAAGATAAGATCATGGTGGTCTAGTATCCTTTGGACCTATATAAAGCATTCGTTGGAAGGGTTTCACAAGTTGATCCCTTCACTACTGGGACTTGTGCCCTAGAGGATTATGTCCTCAATAAATTTGATGAGTTTATGGAGTCCCAGTATCAGTCTATCAAAGACTTCAACGGAGGAAAAATGTCAATAATATCTAAGATGATGCTCCAGTCTCATGACTCAATAATCATCAGCGGCCAGTGGGATAGTGTCAAGGACATTGATGAGGATGGCATTGGCCAAATTTTGAAGGCTTTCAAGAACAAGGGACAGTAGAGTTCTTCGAACTCCAGAGATTTTTACCAGCAGGGTGCATTTTTGAACATTCATTATTCTCTGAGCGTAAGCTCTCGGACTCTGGAATTCTAGATCTAAAGTTTTGTATTCTTTTAGTGACCCATGTCCAAGTTCCCTGGATCTAACCAGTCATTATCAAGAAATTAATTAGGGGTTCAATAGGTAGGTGATCCCGATAAGGCATGTCAAATAGAGGGATGACTCTGATAGGTGATTTTCCCAAGGCGTCGCTCTAGCATTAACGACCTAGTGCATCGAAGACAGTGAGCCTCATTTTGCATTGATGAGGCATGTAGCCTTGAACTCTAAGAAGATTGGATTTCTTATATTCTTACTCTGGCACTCTTCACAATGTCGATTCTTCCATCCTCTCTTCTTGTATTTTTCCTCTATCTTGTCAAACCTCTACTCTTTTTGAGGTGATTGTAAGTGGTTCAGGTAGTACCAGCCATCGGATATTGTATTTTAATATTTAGTTTGTAGTTAGAATAGGTTAGTTTTAGGGAAAACTATGTGTATAAATAATAGGTCTGATCTCATTTCAAGGGTCGGTAAAATTGATGATTTTGCAGTCCAATACTTTTAGCATTTCATTTTATAGTAGTTGCAAGAGCTCAATGCTCAATAGTTCATGGTAGTAGATGCTCCCTTGGAGCCATTGATGTACACACCAGTGATGCTGGAACACTTTGTTAATGAAGAAGGAAGAACAATTTCTGGAAATGATATTATTGATGTTCTAATCTCCGAGTTAGCAATACTCTTTTGTGTTGTATGTTTCTAATGCCCTTTACTCTAATGTTTTGTTATATTAATGATCTCATTTCCCCTTGCTATGGAATATGTATGAACTGTTGGTTCTATATGCATTCAGTATTTAGTGTAGTTCATTAGAGCATTATTGATGTTGGAAATATGTTACATGACTATAAGTAGAAGTAACTAACTCTTAACTCTAGCCTATCTTTTTCTATTTATTTGGTAAGTTTAACATTCTTGCAGGAAACCCTGACCTATCACCAAAATCCCCGAAGAAGACGAGTCAAAAACCAGCTATTCCCCTGAACAAAATAATCGCTTGCCCAAATTATCTCCCCACACCGTCGAGACCTGACACTCAGGTGCTTGAAGGCCTAGAGAATTTATTCCCCAGACAACCTTTACAGGCAAAGTTGGTTGGTACCCCGGTACCCGGTGACAACTTATCATCTGTTGATGAGATCGGTCATAAAGTCCTGTCAACATGACCCCTTAGGGCACACTTTATGGTTCTAATGTATTGAAAGGGGTCATAATGGGTTGTAAGAGGTCCTAATTGGTCCTAAGTGGTCTAAGGATTGCTTACAACCCATTATGACCTATAAGACACATTAGAACCATATAATGTGTGTTTAGGGGTTGTAATGTGTTATAAGGGGTCCTACGATCTCTCAAGACACACTTTATGGTTCTAATGTGTCAAAAGGGGTCATAATAGGTCCTAAGGCATATTAGGATCCCTTATAATTAATTCTTACCCATTAAGACACATTAGAACCATAAAAGTGTGTCCTAAGAGGTCGTAGGACCCCTTAGAACATATTACGACCCCTTAGGGCACATTTTATGGTTCTAATGTGTTGAAATGGGTCATAATGGGTCCTAAGGGGTATTAGAACCCCTTACCACCCATTATTACCAATTAAGACACATTAGAACCATAAAGTGTGTCCTAAGGGGTTGTAGGACCCCTTATAACACATTACGACCCCTTAGAATACATTACGACCCCTTAGGAAACACTTTATGGTTCTAATGTGTCTCAAGTGTCTATCTCTCTCTCTCTCAGGTATTATTGTTATAATATAAATATTAATAAATATAATACTAATATTATACTATTATACAATAGTAATATAAATAATAATATAATTCTAATTTATTTAATACAATACTAATATATATAATATATTATAATACTAATATAAATAATAATATATTAATATTAATATTACTAAATATCAAACTAATATTAATATAATATAATACTACTATTATACTATTATATAATACTAATATAAATAATAATAATAATATAATACTAATGTAGAATTTGGGCAGGACATATCGCATATCCAATAATATCGGATATGCAAAAATATCAGATATGTGATAATATGCGATATGCGATGATATCTGATATGCGATATTATTTTAGGTATATGATTAGCCTTGGTATTTGCCTCGTGTTTTGGCTTTGCAATGCCAAACGTGCATGGTCAACCCAAAAAATGTGTTCACCATATTTCCTCTGATCTCCAGACTTCGACCATGTAGCTGATGATCTTTTTTTGATGAAACAAAAAGGGTTTCTTAAAGAGATTATCAACTTTCCATCAATATAATTGCTCTCAAATTTCAAGTTTAATAAGTAATTATTACTTGTTTTCTAATTGAGTTACCTCTAAAGTCCTAATTGACAGATTGATTGAAAAACAACTATAAATTTCAAATGGTTTAACCTTTTTGAAATCTGAAATATGTCCCACATTCTATGCTTCGCCTACTATAAGAAAAAATAAATTTAATTTTGTAAATTTTAGAATTAGTTAAGGTGGTCAGACATGGGAGTTTTTTATTTTGAAAAAGTTGTAGCAAAAAATTCATAATTAAATAATTATTTGGGAAAAAAATTACACAAAAATATGTGTCACATATGGGCATGAGTCTAATACTTATATCTAGAATCTTGTGAAAATATATCATCTTATTGTGATTAAGGTGGTCAGACATACACGTATTTTTTTTTATCTTCTTCCTAAAATTATCGTATTGCTGCATTGGAATCTAAATTATTCAACAATTAGATTAATTTTTTTCAGAAAAGGGCTATTAGTTTAGAAACTACATTCAATTTCCTATAGATTCTATTCTTACAACTGTTTCACATAGGGTTGATAAGATGTTCAACTTTTTACGTCAAGTTGACTAACCCAGATTTTCTGATTTTTAATTGCCACTTAAGGCCATAGCTTGGTATACCATGATCCTGCACATACCCTATTACTTAATATAGTGATAGAGATTAACTTCTTCTGATATAAAATCATGTACAATGATGTTATTTTTTATTTTTCTGATATAGGTAATGAGAGAGAGAGAGAGATGTATTTCTTCAGCAATTGGTTCTCCCATGTTTGGTATAATAATATAAATGCAAAAATATAGCTTTAGGTGTGTAGACACCCGAAAATGGTTCACACCTATGTGCCCCCTTTTTAACACATCTTCCATCTTGTGTCATTCCTCACTCAATTGATTACTAACATTTCTCTCACAACCTATGTTGCTTTGGTAGAATTGATTATTTTTAAATCATTATCAGAATCAACCAAATCATGTCAAATCCTTATCAAATCATCATCATCAATTCAATTCATCATAAACCTTATCAAATCAGTTTAAACCTTATCAGATCATATTCAAAATAAATCCAAGGCATTTTCAAAGTTCATCGATGCCTCATCATCATTAATCTAAGGCATTGTCAAAGTTCGTTGATGGCTCATCATTTTAACTCATGTCATCATTTTCAAATCAATCTAAGGTATTGTCAAAGTTCATTGATGCCTCATCATCATCAATCCAAGGTATTGTAAAAGTTCATCTATGTCTCATCATTTTCAAATCATTTCAATCTTATCAAATCATTTCAAAATCTTATCAAGTCGGTTCAAATCAATTTTAAATCAATCAAAGCATTGTCAAAGTTATTGGTGTCGCTTCAATCAATTTAATGCATTGTCAAAGTCATCAATGTCTTTCTTAAATCATTTCAAAACCATTAAAATCATTATTAATCCTTGTCAAAATCATCAAAACCAAGTCAATTTCACATCAATGGATCATTAATTCGGTCAACGATCAAATAATTTATCCTCTTTGGATGAATAACCCATAGTTTGTCTCTATGTCCTAATTGAATAAATAAATTAACTTTATTTATTCCCTCTTTTCCATGTATCCATAATTAATTAATTGGCTAATTTCATTATTTATGGGATTTTTCTAATTCCTAATTCCTAGTATTCATTTTGGTGGTAAATTATGAATTTTAAATTCAAATAAATCCCTAACACTTACACCTTCCCCTTAATTAGCTTCATCTACTATTTTCTAGCGACCAACTTTCCCTTCACATTTTGTCCACAAATTTGGCTTCCAATTTTCTATTAATTTGCCTCCACATTTCCCTCAAATTATGCATAGTAATTTGTGCATCCAATTTTTCATAATTATGAAATCCTTCCAATTTGCACACCTAATTGCTAATTCTACTTTTTTGGCTCTCTCATCCTATAAATTGAGATCCAAACTAACCACGCTCCTAGTATTCTCACTATAGCCATTTTTCTTTAAATTTAAGTGCATTTTTTCAAGTCAAGAGCAACATCAATCCATTTCAATGAAGAAGAAACAGGAACATTCGAGCTACATTTGAAGGGGGACTTAAAGTTTATTTGCTTTGTTTTTATTCCTTCATTTTAAATAGATTTAATGGTATATTAGATTAGGTTTTCATGATGTGTTGAGGTTTTGTGGTTGCCTCTATTATGCATTCAACCCTTTTTCTAGTCTTACATTTGGTGAACCCTACATGAAACATGAATCTAACTTATTTTTGGTGTTTCTAATGCATTTGCAGGTCCTAGAACAAATTTGTGCAATTAGCTAATTATTCTTCACACTTGGAGCATTGTTCTATGTACTTGGCATTGATATCTTCACACTTGGTCAAGGGTTGTGTATTTGGTCAATAGTTTGGGGCAATTGGTGTTTAGGGCTTAAATTTAGGATTTAGGGTCTAAAATTGCAAATTAGTGCTTTCTGCTTTCAATTTTTCTTGTTCAAAGGATAAAATGAACCCTAGTAAGGCTCAATGAACATAAAATGAACCTCATATTTGGAGTTAGAAGGTTAAAATGAATTTTCACATTCTATTTGGGAGATTTAAATGAACTTCACCTAGTTTAGGGTTCAATACAAGGCTGGTCAATCAATTTTATTTCAATTCAGTTCAAGTTCACAATCTAGCCTAATTAGAGGCCCTAATTGGCTCAAATTCTTCAAATCAAGTTGATTAAGTGAAAAAGGATCTTAAAATGAACATTTTATTTGTGAGCTTAAAATGAACATTAATCTAGTTTAGGATTCATTACTAATCTGCTTAGTTGAGGTGTTTTCAAGTCAATTCAAATATGCATCTAGTTTAAATAGGGTTTCATATTGATTCAAAATCCTTTCAAATGAGGTTTTTAAGTGAATTAATGAACCCTAATTAGGTCAATAAAAATGCTTATTAGTACAAATTTAGTCAATATATGTGCCCTAGTAGATTTATGATTCATTCTAGCCCTATGTTTCAGGTCTTGCACACTTGGATGTTGATTGTGCACAGTTGGTCAAAGATTGTGCGCACTTGATTAGATTTTATGCACACTTGGTTCACTGTTATGTGCAGTTGGTAAATTTTAGGGTTTTGTTTCTTAATATTTCAATTTTTCATTCATACTTCTGCTTCTACACTTAGCATAGATGATTTATGTGTTACTGATGATTTGTGTAGCACCTTGGAAATCATGGGATGATGATTAAATTCCCATATAAACTACTAACAATTTTTATGCAGGACATGTGGCGAAGACCTTGTGTGTATTTCAAAACTTTTGTGCTTGATTTTAGTAGTTACAAAACATTTTAATTTTATGCTTAAAATGAACTTCTTTGCTTAAGTGTTTGAAATATTCTTTAGATTGTAATCCGAAGGTTGAATGAATGTATCCTCTCCCCTCACCTTCACAAATCTTGGGTGATGTGAAATTAACTCAACCTTTTAGAGGGGCTGCCTCCTGAGTGCTTTAGCATAGCCGGTGAGAGGGAATGACCCAAGTGGGAACAAGGCAAATCCAACCTCTTTCAACCCACTATAATAAAATCCCTCCTTGAGATTAAATTCTTGGAGGACAAATATATCTTGTGCCTAGTATTCATTAGGGACTATAGGTCCCAAATAGTGCTTTCACTACTATGTTTCCTTGTATGGTTCACAAGTTATCTTTGAAACATATGCCTTGACTAAATACCTTTGTGTAGTGGCCCAAATAAACCCTTCTATTCATTACCACAGGGAGAAACCCCAAAGACATCCCACACTTTCGCAGCTCTTAGCAGAGACAATAGTCCCTTGGGAGGTGATGACCCATGGGGTTTGAAGCTTGGTATGCCTGAGAAGTGAGTGCACTATAAGGGGGAACCTGTGCTACCAAGCTTCTAGGTTGTCCACTCTAAGTAAGCGCAGTTGAAATTTTTCAAGTGGAAATTCAGTGAATATTGTTCTAGCCAACCTAGGTTGTGGTGTGTCTGTTTATTTTACAACATCCATTATGTATGATGTGTTTTGTGAGTGTTGAAGATTCAAACATTTCAAACATTTTCATAACACTTGAAAAATGTTCAAAACCTTATCAAGGTCATTTAAAATACTCAAATTTATCTCAAACACCTTGTTATAATATTTTCAAGAACATGGAACCTTAAAACATTTACCTTGTATTCTTGTGGCATGCTTAGAATCCTCATTGTATACTAGAGATTTCACTTAGTCCTCATTTTGCATTCTCATATCAAAGTCTTTGCATTCTTTCATTATCCCTTGTCATTTTTCACCTTAAAAATCTTTGCATTATTTTTCCTCATTAAACCCTAATTATAGTTGCATATTGCCTTGCATTTTGTCATTTTGCATTTAGAACCTTTTCAAAATTTTGCACAATCCCAAAAATTCAAATCCTAGTCTTTCCTTGTATAATTGGAAGATCATCTTGACTTTTCTTCAATATTGTCCCTTTGTCCTTGTTACCTTCATTTTTCTCAACTCCCTGTTTTAGTCTTGGTCAGTAAAAGTCTTTAGGTGAAGTTGAACTTGAACTTTGTTAAGTTAGTTCAAGTTCAAGTTCAACCCGTTACCGCTTCTGAGTCTTGTAATGCCCATGTTTGTCTATCCCTCAAAAGTTCTATCGGTCTCAAAGATGAACCTAAACTTGAACCTAGTCCTGAACCTTAAGTTAGTTCAAGTTCAAGTTCATGTTTGTAATATGATAGCTTATACATAGAGAATTCGGCGAGATTGTCTTCTCTTCCAAAAGAAGGTTTTTGTTTTGTAGCGCTCTGAGTATTTATTAAGTTTTGGAAGTTGATGTACAGAGATTGTCCCATTCAACTAGATCGCTCGTGCATGTGAGAATTGGAAATGACAGTTGACAGTGTGACGTAGAGGGAGTCATTAATATACAAATATGGCTATCA
Organism: Thuja plicata; assembly: GCA_018584345.1. Classification (NCBI taxonomy): domain Eukaryota; kingdom Viridiplantae; phylum Streptophyta; class Pinopsida; order Cupressales; family Cupressaceae; genus Thuja; species Thuja plicata. Next base: position 300,061 of record MU227367.1, read on the forward strand.
GAGATCTTCCTTGGGAATTGAGATATTCATGCCGAAATACCTGGTGGATTAATTAAGAGTGGCTGGACATGTCAAATCAATCATTCTTCCATTAAAACATTTATTATAGACATGCTTCAAAGATTTATTAAGGATCCTACAAGACATTTGTGAATAAATGAGGAATGATTAAGGCTTTTCTGTTAGTTATTTTGTCTGGAGAAGGAGAAGGAGTGACGGAATTGGTGGTGAGAAATTTACAGAAAACTGGTGCGCAGGAAATCAGTGAGTTATCTTTCCCCTTTGTAGTTTTCAGTTTTTAGAGGCTCTTTCTATGTTGTAAGTCTTTTCTCTTCATATTGGTAAGATGTCGTTGTTCCTTCCAAAGCTTCCGAAAGAGGAGAGTAGAACCCACCTGCTAGTTTCTCTTCTAGACATAGGGAATACCTTCTTGTTGAATGTAAACCTAGGGGAGCTTTGTGATAGAGTCCATAATGCTTCTGAGGGTTCTTTTTCTAGGAAGCTAGTAGGAAGCAGACTTTTAGAGGCTATTGCATTTCCTCTAGCTCTAATTTGCCCTGAACTGGTGTTGGAGTGCGCTAACAAATATGACGCTAAGAATAGATGTATTAAGGATGCGTCAGGAGAAATCTTGGTCAAAATCAGTCGAGAGACATTAATGGTGACCCTATGAATTCCAGATAAGGATCCGTATGAACCATGGACTTATGCGAAAGCAGATCATGTGTACGAGGTAGATAAGAAAATATAGCTCCTCGATAGACCAGGTATGGCTTGCAAAACTAGAGAAAGGAGGATCCAGGTTGCCAAAGCCTCTAACAATTGAGCACCTCCAAAAGGACATAGCCGATATGGTGCTTCTTCTAAATAGGGTGAAAGGGAATCCCCATGCATTTCATTGGGAAAATTGGATGTACTGTTTCATCCAGAAGATTATAGAAGGAGATAATTTTATTGACTAAGCTGACCTAATAGTAGAAAATCTCCACAGAGAACTCTTAAATGTGACTAATTTGATGGCATTTTATATGTCTTCCTATCTTGTTTATGTCTTAGCATGTTGTCGATCTTGGGAAGGACTACCTCATGAATTGTGGACAAGTGATATGAGGATATATGATTACTTCACATGCTTATAGAAGGAGAAGTTCTCCAGTGTGTTCAAAACAGTAAATGACATATTTTCAGGAAAGTTAGTTTTTGAGTTGTGAGGGAAAGAAAATTGCAGGCTTTATGTAGAAGCTAAACAGGTGATCAATGTTTATGGCTGTCATTTCATACAGTTTCCAAGGTTTACCTATCTTAGGGTTGGAGTGTTTGATGAGGAACCCCTGGAGCTTCCTAGATTTTGTTTAGATGATGTAGTCTTAATGGAGCTATGCAGGCAGCTCGTTCTGGTTGAACAAAAGGTTGGGACCTCAAAGAAGACTTTAGGTGTTCTTTTCCCTATTGAATCAAGGTACTACATGTGCAAAAGTTTCCAAGATGCTATGACTATAAAAGAAGAGTTGGATGCCCTATGTTTACAGACTTATACTCCCAGGGTCAATTTTAACTATAGAGGCTTTGTAGGACCAAATCTCAATGTCCCAGAGACATTCATGCACATCCTTAAGTTAGAGGATTTTTGGGCCAACTGTTCTGATTAACCAGAGGTAAGGAAAAAACTATGGTCCCGATTAACTTTGAAACAAATCATCACCTTCAAGCTGGATTTGGATATAGACGGGGTAGGGGAAGACAGTGAGATTGATGTCTTAGACTCTCAATACTCAGATAAGGTCAAGGCCCTCCCTATTCCTGAGTTAGATTGGATGGTTCCGAAAGAAGATGATTTGCATAAAAGAATGAAAAGGGTAAAAGCATAATAATCTGTCACCCTTTTATAAAGCAAAAGGCTAACAAAATCAAAGTTGTTCAGCTTCAATAGTATAAAAGTGACACTTATGTTTGGAATTTGAAGATGATGTAAACTAATAAAATATTTTAAAATGGATGAAGTTTATGATTAATATTTTTAATATTTTTTTTGAATAATTTTTGATATATTTTTTTAATGTTTAAAGACGATTTTTCAGTTGCAGAAACATACTGAAAATTAGGGATCTAGTTCCCGCCAAAACATTATATGTAAATAAACATTTTTTCTCCTAATTTCAAAATATATTATAGATAACATATATAGCTAGTGCATGAAGAAATAAAAATTGGCTTGTGACCTATATTTTCTCTTTTATAACAATTCAAATTCCAACTCACCTGAAATCGATAGTTTTCATCTCCCGCCACATTTTTCATAACAAATATATCCCAAACAAAAAAAGAAATATATATTCTTGAAGAGGAATCTCTCTTCTAGTGCACCATATATTTTTCAAATTTATTTAATATGTTTTACTATTTTTTTTCTTTCTCCGAATCAACATCTCCTTGACTGTTAAAATACCTACTTGGAATATTTTTTAATTATAATAGACTATGTCTAATTAAAACACTATAAAATCTATAGGAGATATTCTTGACTCTGATCTCTACAAAAGGGTATTTTTGTATTTTTAAAAAAATATCATTACACAGACTTAGAGTTATTGAAACGTCACTTTTCTGAAATAATTTTATTTCTACGGTAATTGGACTCAAAGTGGTATAAAACATGCATTTAATAGACATTTCTAATTGGAAAAGTTAAAGAACTTATCTAACTTAACTATAATGAATCTAGCTAGACCATATGTTTGGCCAAAATTAATTTTTAGTTAGAAATACTAAAATTCAGCTGTGTTGATAAGTTATCCTAAAAGGTGACAGATTATTGTGCTTTTACCCAAAAGGGTGATTGAAAGAACAAAAGCAAGGTTGTTGAAGAAAAGAGTTTATGTTACTCCTTTGTAGTTAGCCACAAAACAAGTAAAAATCAAAAAGAGGAGTTCAACGAAAAAGAAAACTTCTATTATAACTAACTTAAGTGTTGATCAATCTTGTGCAGGAAAAGCTAAACTTGAAGTCAACCCTAAACTTGAACTAATTTCTTCACAAGTTCAAGTTCAAGTTCAAGACCAAGCTGAACCCGAAGTTTGATTGACCAGATCAAGTCTAAGGGTAAAAGAAAGAGCTCAGAGGTAGAAAGATACTCCCAACATCATTGTGGATTTAGACTCATTAGACCCTGATCCAAAAGCAGATCCAGTTGAAGACCACAGGGTACCTGAGATGGAAGATGATCAGCAGATACATGAGGAAACAGAGGATACTCCGAAAGACTCACTAGCTCTTTTGAGTAACTATGATACTCAAAAGAAATCATATGCTTCCCCACCATGGCTAGAGACCCTGGTAGCCAAGAAAAGAAATGTGGTTCCTTTATCAGTACCCGTTGATGATGTAGTAAGCAGGTATTTGGGAAAATCTCCCAAGGTTAAGAAAATGAAGATGGAATCCAGAATCGATTTTGATGAAAGCAGTGGTCACTAGATGGCAGAGATTGCAAAGCCTAAAGAGGACAAAGTTGAAGGAGAAGCTTCAGTCCAATATTTTCAAATATCCATAGTGGATTTAGGGAGAGACACCAGAGCCGCCGATATGAGATTTTTCAAGGTGTCAAATAAGAAAATTGCCAATAGAGTCTGGAAAGATGCCAAGGACAAACAGGAAATGAAAGAAGCTATGAAGAGTATGGCCCAATACATCAATGCCATCCAACATCTTGAACCCTTTACTCTGAGTGAAATGTTAGCCTCCACTGATGTGAAATCCCCTGATAATCAATGATTTCTTGACCAAGTTCAAAGAAGCAAGGCGGTGAACAAAGCATTTGATGATTGGGTAGAGCACGTAAAATAAGAGGTTTTCAAGCAGCTGAGTCATCTAGATCAAACCCATAATGAAGGAGATCACCTGGTAAAGAAAGAAAAAGCCAGCATTGAAGAATGGGAGCTAGATAAGACTACCTAGACCAGAGAGCTCCATTGGATTGAAGAAGTTGAAGAGTATGATTTACAGAAGTTCCTCATGGAGAAATTAGTGCCAGGACTGGATGACAAAGTTCTTTATGTTATAAAGGAATGTATATAATGGAGAAATGAAGTTGTGGCCATGGGAATTTATGAGGTAAAGGATCTCATGAAGGGGCTAAGAATGATTAAAGAAATCATCTCTAATGATATAAAATGGATTGATGAGCGGTGCCAGGAAGCTCAAGAGGAGTCATATAAACCAGTTGAACAGGTAATCAAGGATGTAAACACCTGGTTTGACGAGCTCAAAAGGATGAAGGCACCTACAGACGAGCATTTCACAAAATTTGTACGGATAGAATCAATGATGATCCTTCAGCAAGGTCATTTGGTTATGCACAAAGAAAAGGTAGCTGAGATCAAAAGGGAGAAAGAAGTCTGGAAATAGAGGATCAATTTTATTGGTTTGCCACACCAACTGGTAATATCCACATTTACAGCCGCATTTGAAGATTGGAATGCAGCGCGACTTGTAGTGACCTCAACTCCTTAACCGTCTGGAACACTTGGCAACTTCTTGAAGGCATTTTTTGCTCCCAGTCCAGTTTTTTTTGCTTAATGCTTAGGATATTGGATCTAGAAATATTTACTTTCAAGAAAGACAATTTTTACTAAGTTAGTTGTTGAAGCCTTGTGTGGCTATTTATTGAAAAACTTTTAACTGCTTAGAGGTTCGGCTCTTTGAGTTTTAAAGAAACTATTTTCTAAAAACTTAACTTCAAGTTTTCTGAAGACTGATATTATAGAATATATGAAATATCCTATGGTGTTACGTATATGTTTAAGCTTTTAAAATGATAAATACTACTATTTATCTTATCTGATTCTTGTGGAGATAAGTTGTGTTGAATAAAGCTTAACTGTGATATGGATGGATTCTATGCTTAGAAGTGACAGAGAGAATTGTTACTGAAGTTTAGATTCAAGAAATTTAAAGTTTGATATTGGGATAGAAGTAGATGTTTTTCTCTAAAATCTGCACATTCTTTTCATGTTGATGGACTGAGTGTTTTCCTTAAGTGTTTTCTGGTGAAAATCACATATCATGTTACTTTTCTATGTTCAATAAGATTGTATTGAAAATCTTTTTAGAAGGTAGCTGCACCTTGTAATTTGCAGAGAGTTTTCTTTTAGCAACTCATTTGTTAGTGTTAAGATTTTTTCTCTTCTTGTTCTTTAAAAGAGTCTGAGATTAATTTAGAGAAAAGGGAAAAATTGTATGCTAACAGTCCTTATATCATTTAAGTCAATACCTAATATTTGTCATGATAGGTTTGACCATGTCATTTGTCATTTAATTTTGTCATTTTGATCTTCAAAATTCAAGGTCCTATTTTAGTTTCCTAAGGTTATATTCTTAGGTTTTCATTTGCAAGAATTTTTCCAAAGTCCAAAATTCAAAAATACATAGTTTGTATCCTTGCATAATCTGTTGGAAAGCTACAATGTAAACAATTTTTGTTTTGTCATTGATGTAAAACCTTGACTGGTGAGACTATTTTTATCTATTTGAGTACCATATCTAATGATTGTCGAAGAAGATTTGAAGGCAAGGATAACAAGAAGACTGAGTGAAATGGTTGAGTTATGGAAAATTACAAGGGTACTTGATCTGTTGGCACATTGGCAAAGTAATGTGTTGTTTATCTATAACACTAAGTTATGATTTTAGTTTACTAAGAACAGTATATGCCGAGTGAAGTTTGTGTCGACCTAGCACCAGTGTATGTCAAGCATAATTTCTAAGTGTTGACTGAGCGTCAGTAAATTGCTGAGGAAAATAGTGATGACCAAGTGGAAGAACACAATGTTGGTCGAGCAGCAGTATTTTGGTAATTGTTAAGATTTAAGATCTCTGGCTGACTTAATTGAATTTATTGGGATATGTAAAGTTAATTAAGGATGAGAATGATTGTTCCACATTATTTAAATGCACGGGTAACCATAATTAATGCATGGATCCAAGATTTAATTAGTGATTGCTTTGGAGAAGTAAATTGAATGTAAATGATGGAAATATCCATTGGATCTAACCTAACCTAAGATCTACAATCTTGATTAAGTGGAAAATATTTATTTTACCTAGATGAAGAGGTATAAGATAACCTCAAGGGGTTATTCAAGTTGTGAGATGAATGTGAAAAGTGTATGCAAGAGGATTGCATGGTTAATTGACTGATTGGCATGATCTAGCAGAGAAGGCTGAACAAAGAAGCAAAGAGTTTCAAAAGTGATTGCTTGACATGTTTCCATGCAGATCTGAAGATTGAAATGAGAATGGAGGCCACTCAATGAATTAGCATAAGAGCTGAATTGGATCTGGATTTTCAAAGTAAGTTGTATGTATCAGATCACACCTGTTGATTACTTTCTAACTATTGTATCAGTCAAAATCCTTTAACCAGGCTGACCTAATAGTCATTGTATAAATCCTTTGAGCAAGGTGACATTTAGGTAGAATGTTCTAAGACCTCTAACAAGGCCACTCCTGATAGGGTGATTAAATCCTTTAACCAGGTCACATTTAGCAATGTGTTTTGTAACCTTTAACAGGGTTGGCTCCTAGAAGAGCTCACTTCAAAAGAGTGAAAACTTAGTAGCATGTTATTGGTGGTTTTTCCCAAATTTGGTTTTCCATGTTAAATATTGGTGTCAACTTGTAAATGTTTATGTTGTGTTTTACTGTTAAGTTTTTGCAAGCTGATTACATTTGAACAATAAACTGCATATTTATGTTGTTGACTTATGTTGTTGCTATCGAGCAAATCTGAGTTGTTTAAAGTGCTATAAAGTTTCAATTGGTACATCTAGACCTGAGGATAACTGATTCACCCCCCTCTCATTTATTCTAAATTCATTCTAACAATTGGAATCAGAGCTTTGGTCTCTTGAAAATATTTTGAAGGTACTTGGAGCGAAAGATCAAGATGTATAAAAAGGAGGTACCAAAGTTGAACAAAGATAACTTCCTTGCATTGCAAGGTTTGATGTAATTTCATCTGGCTGGTATTGGTGATGTTGCTAAGCACTATATTGAACATGATTATGTAGTCCCTACAACACCTCTCACCTCTAAATAGTTAAGAGAAAAGACGGAACACAATCAAGCAGTGTTGGAGATCACATCATCCCTGAGCTATCTTGAATTTGAAGACATAAAGAACTGTACAAATGCAAAGAAGATGTGGGATACCCTAGAAACCATCTATGGAGGAGATACAAATGTGATGAGAGGCAAATCTAAAAGTTTAAGAGGTAAGTTTGATGAAATAAAAATGCAAGAAGGAGAAAATATAGTTCAATTTTATGGTAGAATAAAAGAAGTTGTGAATGCTATTAGAGGAGCTAATGGAACTATTGATGATAACACCATTATGAGAAAGGTACTAAGGACTCTTCTTCCTATATATGCTATTAGAGTCTCTGCAATTCAAGAATTGAGGTGTACTCATAATAATTTGACTTTAGAAGGTCTGGTAGGAAGACTTACTGCATTTGAGATGTCAAATTTTGATAACTACACTCCACAAGTTATTGATTCTGCATTCAGATCCTAATTGGTCCTTAACAAATCAAATAAAGGAAAGAAATGTGTGAACAGTGACAGCAACAGTATAGATGATGATCTGTATAGATGATGATCTGAATAACTTGAGGCACTTATGGAAACAAGACTATCTAGAGGAAAAGGAAAATTCAAAGGTAAAATTCCTATCTTTTGTTTTTCATGTAAAAAAGTTGGTCATATTGCTGCTAGATGTCCTGATAAGAATGACAAAGATGGAAGAAGAGACAAAAAGTACGAAGACAAAAAGGATGAATGAGACTTCAGAAAGTATAAGGATTACAAAGACAAAGGTAAGAAATCTTGCTATATAGCTGAAGAAGCTTCTGACAGTGGATCTGACAATTCTGATGAAAATGATATAGAAGTTGTGTATGTTGCTATG
>MU227367.1:308374-325936 GCA_018584345.1 Thuja plicata
TTTAGTTATGGCATAAAAGGTTGTGTCATGTAAACTTTGATAACTTGGTAAGCATAAGAAAATTGAAAAAGGTTAGAGGGATGCCTAAGTTAAAGAAACCTAAAAATGCAATGTGTAAGCAATGTCAATTAGGAAAAATGACTAAATCTAGTTTCAAGAGAAAGATTCATACTTCTGAGGAAATTTTGGAATTGGTTCATACTGACCTTTGTGGTCCCATTGGTGAGAAAAGTTACTATGGAGATAGGTATTTCATTCTATTTGTTGATGATTACTCTAGAATGATGACTGCTATGTTTCTTAAAGAAAAATCTGATGCATTCCAGTTATTTAAGTGGTACTTGGAAAAATTTGAAAAGGAGACAGGTAAAAGTTTGAAATGATTGAGATCTGATCGAGGAGGAAAGTTTATTTCTAATGATTTTAACATTTTCTGTAATGACCGAAGTATAAAAAGATAGATGTCTACACCTAGGACACCACCACATAATGGTATTGCTGAAAGAATAAATAGATCTATCATGGATTGTGCCAGAACACTAATGATGGAGAAAAATGTTGCACAAAAATATTGGAGAGAAGCTATGAGTACATCAGTCTATACCCTGAACAGAGTACAAGTCAAGAAAGGTACTAATGCTACACCTTATGAGCTATGGTATGGATAGGCACCTAATGTAAAATATTTCAAAGTTTTTGGAAGCAAATGTTTCATACTGAAGGATAACAGAAATGGAAAAATTGATGCTAAAAGTGAGGAAGGCATATTTCTTGGCTATTCAACTAAAATTAAAGCATATAAGTGTTTGAATTCTAACACTAAAAAAATTATGGAAAGTGCAAATGTTAGAATTGATAAATATGCAGAAAGAAATGAAGGAGAAAGCACATAAGAACCTGAAAGTTACAAATCATTTGTTTATCTGGATGAGGAAGATTATAATGTGTTACCTGAACCTAAGAATGAGGTTGCCAAGCAATAACTAGCACTTGTCGAGTCACAGAATGAGGTTTTTGGGCAACAAGAGGTAACTATCAAGCTATCTGATGGAGATGCCGAGACACAGAATCAACCTAAATTGAACGAGAATAATGAATCTGAAGCAAATCAAGATTCTAATCTAGCAAAGTATGTGAGGAGGCACCATAAACCTGATCAAATCATAGGATCAAAGAATTCTGCAGTTATGACAAGAAGTAAGTTGAGAGATGGTACATGGTTGTTATGTGATTTTGAGCCTAAAACGGTAAAAGATGCTTTAGAGAATGAAGATTGGATACAAGCCATGAATGAAGAGATTTAACATATTGAAAAGAATAATACTTGGACACTTGTACCTAGGCCAAATGACAGAAATGTAATTGGTACTAAGTGAGTATTCAGAAATAAGCTGAATGAACATGGAGAAGTAACAAGGAATAAAGCTAGACTGGTATGCAAGGGTTATGCACAAGAGGAAGGAATTGCCTATGGAGAAACATTCACCCCAGTTGCAAGGTTGGAAGGAGTCAGAACCTTACTTGCATATGAATCCTACAAAGGTTTTAAATTTTATCAGATGGATGTAAATTCAACACAACCTGAATGGGATATTAGAAGAATAAGTGTACATTGAACAAGATGATGGATTTGTTGACCCAAGCAAGAGGAACATGGTTTGCAGACTACACAAGGCACTATATGGACTAAAGCAAGAACCAAGAGCATGGTATGAGAGATTGCACAATTATTTAATAAATATTGGATTCGTAAGGACCAATGACAACAACAATCTGTATTTGAAGACAGAACAAGGTAAAGGTACTTTATTAGCTAAAAATTTTGTTGATGACATTATATTTGGTGGACAAGATGTGTTATGCCAAAAAATTTCAAAAGAGATGCAAACTGAATTTGAGATGTCTATGTTTGGTGAGATCAAATTCTTTGTTGGCTAACAAATATATCAAATGAAGAATGGTATCAATATTACTCAATCAAAATATGTCAAGGAGATACTAAAAACTTTTGGAATGGAAGAATCAAAACCAGTAAGTACACCCATGGCTACTGGACAAAAGTTAACAAAAAATTATGATACAAAAGAAGTAAATCAAACCCTTTACAGGTCAATGATTGGAAAGCTGCAATATGTTGTGCACAACAGATCTGATATTGCTCTGGCTATTGGAATTGTTGCAAGATTTTCTGCCAATCCCAAGGAAACTCATATGATGGCAGTAAAAAGAATTCTAAGATATTTGAAAGGAACAGATGAATATGATCTGTACTACAAAAAGAATGATAAGTTTGAGCTTACAGTTTACACTGACTCTTATTGGGCTAGAAATGTGGATGACAGGAAAAGCACCACAGGTGGCACATTTATTTTGGGAAAGAGATTGATTTCCTAGACAAGCAAGAAATAGAATTGCACCTCACAATCTACAGCTAAAGCCAAGTATGTAGCAACAGCAGTTAACTACTCTAATATTGTGTGGTTGAAGATACTACTGAAAGGTATGAAAGAGGTGATCACAGAACCAGTTGTTATATATTGTGATAACACGAGTGCCATTAATATTTCTAAGAACCCTATGATGCACTCTAAGACAAAGCATATAGTTATCAAGTATCATTACTTGAGGGAGCTAGTTCAAAACAAGGAAGTCAGACTCGAATATGTGCATACTAAGGAATAGTTAGCAGACATATTTACAAAAGCACTACCCAAGGATTCTCATGAGTATCTATGAGGTAAATTAGGGGTGATTCCCCTAACTGAGGCTGATTAGTTCAGACTGGAACTGTTGCATCAAATGTTATACTCAGAATATTTGACACATTGATGCACAGGAAGTCACACTTTAGGAAGCTGCCTAAAGCTATGAAAGAAAGACAAGGATAGAAAAGAGGATCAATCATAAGCAAGATGACAAGAACAACATGATACTGAGTTAGAACAGAAGAATCTGCATGATGAAGATGTCAACATCTTTGACATTGTTGTCAAAGAGGGAGAGTTTACTATACTTAGAGAAAAAGGGAGAAATTACTGAAAGAGGGAGTCTACAGATGAACAGAAATAAAAAGATTTTTGTGTGATTACAGACACACAGAGAGAAATGTTTAACAAGATGAGAATCAGAATGAAGCTAAAGACATTAATGAATATTTTTTCATATCAAGGAACACAGATAGAGTTTTTGGATTGTATGGTAACTATGTTTGTAAAATTAAGTTTTAATGTTTAGTGTTGCCATCAATGCCAAAGAGGGAGATTGTTGGAAAGCTATAATGTAAACAATTGTTGTTTTTTCATTGATTTCAAACCTTAACTTGTGATACTATTTCCATCTATTTGAGTACCATATATATCGATTGTTGAAGAATATTTGAAGGCAAGGATAACAAGAAGACCAAGTGAAATGGTTGAGTTATGGAAAATTACAAGGGTACTTGATCTTTTGGCACATTGGCAAAGTAATGTGTTGTTTATCTATAACACTAAGTTATGATGTCAGTTTACTGGGAATAGTATATGCCGAGTGAAGTTTGTGTTGACCGAGCACTAGTGTATGTTGAGCATAATTTCTAAGTGTCGACCGAGCGTCAGTAAATTATTGAGAAAAATAGTGATGACCAAGTGGAAGAACACAGTGTTGGCCAAGCAGTAGTATTTTGGTAATTGTTGAGATTTGAGATCTATGGCTGAAATAATTGAATTTATTGGGATATGTAAAGTTAATTAAGGATAAGCACAATTGGTCCACATTATTTAAATGCATGGGTAACCATAATTAACACATGGATCCAAGACTTAATTAGTGATTAGTTTGGAGAAGTAAATTAAATTTAAATGGTGGAAAGATCCATTGGATCTAACTTAACCTAAGATCTACGATCTTGATTAAGTGGAAAAGATTTATTTTACCTAGATGAAGAGGTATAAGATAACCTTGAGGGGTTATTCAAGTTGTGAGATGAATGTGAAAAGTGTATGCAAGAGGATTGCATGGTTAATTGACTGATTGGCATGATCTAGCAGAGAAGGTTGAACAGAGAAGTAGAGAGTTGCAAAAGTGATTGCTTGACGGATTTCCAAGAAGATCTGAGGATTGAAATGAGAATGGAGGCCACTCAGTGAATTAGCATAAGAGATTAATTGGATCTAGATTTCCAAAGTAAGTTGTATGTATTAGATCACACCTACTGATTACTTTCTAACCATTGTATCAGTCAAAATCCTTTAACCAGGTTGACCTAACAGTCATTGTATAAATCCTTTGAGCAAGGTGACATTCAGGTGGAATGTTCTAAGACCTCTAACAATTCCACTCTTGATAGGGTGATTAAATCCTTTAACCAGGTCACATTTAGCAATGTGTTTTGTAACCTTTAATAGGGTTGGCTCCTAGAAGAGCTCACTTCAGAAGAGTGAAAACTTGGTAGCATGTTACTAGTGGTTTTTCCCAAATTTGGGTTTCCATGTTAAATATTGGTGTCAACTTGTGTGAATGTTTATGTTGTGTTTTACTATTAAGTTTCTGCAAGATGATTACATTTGAATAGTAAACTGCATATTTATGTTGTTGAATTATGTTGTTGCTACTGAGCAGATCTGAGTTTTTTAAACTGCTATAAAGTTTCAATTGGTACATCTAGACCTGAGGATAACTGATTCACCCCCCCCCCCCCTCTCAGTTATTCTAAATNACCTGAGGATAACTGATTCCCCCCCCCCCCCCCTCTCAGTTATTCTAAATTCATTCTAACATAATCATCCTTTAGGTTTCATATCATTCCAAAATCTTCAAATCCAAAAACAATGTGTGTTTTGTATTTATTCATCATGTCAATTGTGACAAGGCAACAAGTTTCTTATCAACCCATGTACATTCCAAGTAAGAACACACAAGCACACTTTAATTCTAGACAAGGTATACATTTTCAAACACAAATTTTTTACACAAACATGACATATCCTTCAAGATAAGATACCCAAACACTTTTTGACCCAAGACCAATGACATCCTCCCAATCAAATAATCAATCACATCAATATCATTTGCACTTGATTCAAAAATTGAAATGAAAATTGGTTGAAGGAGTGGAAATATTGAAGCAAAAAGTGGAAAATATTGAAAGAAATGATAAAAAGATGTCTAAACTCCTTAAATTCCCAAGGGAACATTTTGGGAAAGTTGACACAGAGGCTCTCATTTGGAAATCAAACATACCAAATCTCATTTCATAAATCAATGAGACAAAAAAATTACAAGTAACCAACACAACTTTTGATTATGTCCACGAGAAAATTTTGTGCGATTAAACTCAAAATCAACTTTCATTCACCCAAACATCATTTAATAAAGTTCCAAATCAAACCTTCTAACCAGAGTGTGACATAATTCAATAGGGACCACCACTAAATTATGAACCAATTTTAATTCCAATGCAATCATGTGTCCCTCAATAAATCACACAACCTCTTGTACCAATCATGCAATCAAGTCAATCAATACCAAGGTCACAAACAAATTATCCTTCAAGAACATTTCATTTCGATGAGAGTCCTTATGTATCCTCCAATTCTCTACCAAGGATTTCTCAAACAAACACAAGTTCAAACTTGTCATCTTTTGGACACCAATCAAACATGATCAATGAGAAACCTATTGAGCCACATGATCAAACACCAAATTATTTCCAAAAAGAAAACATTGATGTAGTATTACCAATAGAATCACCCAAGCAGAAAAAGTCCAAATCTAAATCTTTAAAGAGTTTGTTTCAGATATTGGATCGTGTGTCTAAAAAGAAATAGAATAAAAATAATTTACCCATGTCTAACAAAGGCCCACTCCAAAGAAATCATATGTATGACACATCCATTCCCTATCAAGACATTTAGCTCCAAGAAACATCCATGTCTCCCACTATTCCTTCATCCCCTTAAGCCTCACAAGAGAAATTTCCTCCATCTCCATCAAGTGACACTTCTAATGATGCAACCTCCCAAGGGCTACCCATAGAAGAAATCCAAGATATTCCTCTTCATAACCTAAGTACCTTTCATGTTGAATAAACCTTTGATCTAATGCCATTATGTGCTCCATTATCAATCAATCTCATTCAAGAGAATCTCATTCAAATTCCCTCCCCTTCATGTCAAAATATTGACCCCTTTCCAAAATCTCCCATGCAAATCCAAATTCATACCCAATGTCAAGAGGACAAACCAAAGAACGATGAAACATGTCCTAAATTTAATCAATACTAAGATCCCAACAATGACTAATCCCCCCAATTGTTGACCAAGATCCTATTTACCTTGAACCTCATAATGATCCTTCTATCCTTATTCCCCCTATCCAAGATGATCCCACCATCCATGTCCCTCATATTCAAGATGATCCCTTTCCATTTTATGAACAAGGTGTCCTTCTGAGTCCCATTGACCTTCCACTTCCTAAGAAAGATCATGACCCCTCTTCCATTCTTCTTAATGATTCAATCCAAAGTCAAGAGAAAAACACCTTTTAAATGGAATCCAATGATCCCCATCCAAGTCAAGATCAAGGTGTTCCTTCACCTTCATTCCCATTACAATATTCCACCATCCTTCTAAATCCTCCTCAAGATCCCTCCATCCCTTTATTTCCTTGTCCTGATCTTCCAGATCTCTCACAAGATCATATCCTTCCAAATGATCTTTTCATTTCTCCTATTCCATCGTAGGATCCCATTATTCCTCCTGATCCCCCTCGTGATCCTAACACATCTATGAAATTTGTTCATGAACCTCATACATGTCAAAAGGGTACCTCCACTTCCATCCAATTTGGTTCACTTCATGATCCCATCAATCCTTCTGTGTCATATACACCTCAAAATAATGGACTTGTAGCAAGTGTCCTATTCGTCAAACATGCATTATCAAGTTAAAGGGTTATACCTCCATGCAAAAGGAATATTAAAACCCTTTCATATGAAATAAAATTATAATGGTCACGACCTTCATAACAAATATTATTCTCAAGGCATTGGTATCCCTTCAAAATCCAATTCCAAATGTATACCTCCTCCTTCAACCCTTTCACCCATTTTAGGTCCATATATTCCTCCATCCACTAGTTCACAATGCATGTACCATTTTCCAAATGCAAGTCAGAAAAGGCACACATCTTTGATAACCTTCCACTCATCTAGAAGGCCTCCATATAATTATTATCCATCCATGAATCCTACTCCTTTTCCAAGCAATTTGTATGCTAGGAAGAAAGTCCATAAGTCAATAAATCCATATGTTATCATGGATCCACATGTTGAGTCTGATCGATATGTAAGAAAAAATCAAAACATGATCTAGAAAGAAAAAGAAATTTCTAAAAGGATACAAAGTCCCACTAATCAAAAATAAAATTCAAAAGTAATATGGGTTCCTAAATCTCTTGTGCAAGCAATGCATTACAAAGACCCACAAAAGAATGAAATATCAAACTCCATGAGGATTCCCAAGAAGCTTATTGAAGTACAATGTCTCAAAGAAAAATCAAAGTGAGCATCCAAAATTTCTATCATTCCATCTAAATTCCTTCCACCTTCCAAATCCATTTAGGTTCCTTGTATCCCAAAATCCACATGCATTCCTCCATTAAGCCTTCAAAATCCAAAATCTCATTTTCTTCCATCTTTCCATCACCCCTCAAGGTGTGTGCCAATGTTTTTCTTTTCCACATTCCCTTCCACTCCAAAGAAATCCTACATAAATTCCCTCCATAATTCAACACCTATTTCCCAACCTTTCATCCATCATATCCAATACTTTGCCTAAACCTGTATCCTATCCTATCCAATTATCTATTTCATATCCCTTTGTCATTACCCTACCGACGTCTTTGAGCATGTTGTCGTATTCATGGTCCATTATTGCATATCCTTCAAGCGCACCATCCAAAGAACAATATGTTTGAGTCCTATTTCTATGTCATGTCATGCATCCATCATTTCCAAAAGGTCAAAAAAAGAGCAAAAGCATTTTTTTTTATAAGCGAAAAATTTGCCTTGATGAAAACCTGGCAAATAGGCGTCTTGGTAACACAAAAAATAAAGAGAAATAATTTCATCCAATAGTGAGCAAATAGGCTCTTTGGGAAAGTACCATGATGAAAACCTAGCAAGCAGGTGTCATGTGTAATTTATGAACTTCTTACATTTCATACTTGGGGGAAGGCTTCATCCATTTTTTCCTATCATATAATACCCCTATCATTATCCTCCATTGATTCCACCATTATCATTTATACCTCATATCCCTTATCCTATCAACACCCATATTCCCCTTTTACCCACTTTGATCTTGACAAGGCTAGGGATCTCCCTAGAAGCATTACATACACTATCTGCTTTACATTGTTTATCCCCTTTGGTCCATCTAACCTATTTTATCACATCCCCTTTGATCCATATTTCCTATCCTATCTTAATATTTCATTCATATCCCTCACCCTTGTCCTTTCTTGATCTTGCTTTTCCTATCCATACTTGTCGTTATCCATATCTTATTATTTTCCTATCCAAGTCCCTATCTTGGTCTTGATGTAAAATAAGGACATTAAATACAAAATAAATATATATATTTTTAAAAAAAAACTTGACATGTCCATTCCTATGCTTCACATGTTATCTAGTGCACCCTTTCATTACCCTATTTTGTCATGTTCGTTCCCTTAGCTTAGCAAAAGCATTTTATCCTATTTCTTGGATAGTCCTTGGGAAGCCAAACAACTTCAAAGACATACTAAGAGACCCTTTTCTTTCATCCATCAACCAGTCCCTTCATCCATCCATAATGTCCTTGCCTTGCTAGACACTAGGGCAATTTTAATAAAATCTTGCTCATGTAAATATTAATGCCCTGAAAATAAATCAATAAAAATCAAATATGATCCTAAAAAAATTCAAAAAAAAGTGCATAATGAACTAAAAAAATTCAAAAAAATCATAAAAGTCCTGAAAAAGTAATAAAAAAATCAAATATGATCCTAAAAAAAGACCATAAAAATTGAATATGGTGCTGAAAAAAAGCACTAAAAATTGAATATTTAAAAAATGCTAAAATTGAAAAATCATCAAAAATCTAAAGCAATAAATGTCATTTTATGACACTCATTTGATTTCCTCATCATGTACATAATATCTTATTATTTTCAATAAATTATCCCTTGCGACAGACAAACATCTAAGCAGATGCAATTTGAAGACTTGTCAAACTTTTCTCTTAATGAAATCATGCATCAATAGATGAATTGTCCAATCCAACCAACAATCAGTTAGATCAACCTTTTCCTATCAATAAATAACATCAATTTTTCCTTTTTTCAACTTGTCAGTTATCATATAGGGTGTGGTATACTCAAAACCTAATGACATTAGTCTTAGACGAGGTACTTTAATCCTAAAACCTATCATCATCATTATCATTATCAACAGAAATTATCAACTTTAACAACAAGATCAAAATGGTTGTTGACATGTTTGATTCAGTGAGTCTTATCTTATTGATTTATCTTTGGTCATGTTCCCATGCATAGGATATCACTGAGTGATGAGAGTGGCCAAGATGGTTCATAATCCTTTATTTTTGTTTTGTCTTTTATTTGTAGGGTGTATCTCATGAATTTATGGGGTACGTATGTCATGTTTCAAGATGGATGGAAACATTCATTGTTTTCAATGTGTTTGTTTACATACAAAGGGGTTGCATTATCACCCTGAATTTCTATGTCATGGTGCGACGCATCCAATTTTCCATATTAAATAAATCTCTTATGATAATAATGCACTTATGAAAGCATGTTTCATCATTACTAACTCTTCTTTGTCTAATTTATACTTTCTACTAACATTTCTTCTGTCAATCCTAGCAATCATTTTTTGTTCAAAAAATTGTCCTCTTGTCAATTTTGGTCCAATTTTTTGAGGGGGCATCCTACCTCCATTCTATGGATCCGCTAGGGCATGATCTTTTAAATTTTCTTTGAACTAATGCTCATAATCACATTGTATCAAAGAGGGGAAAAATCTAGACACCCAAAAATGGTTCATACCTATGTGCCCCCTTTTTAACATGTCTTCTATCTTGTGGCATTCCTCTCTCAATTGATTACAAACATTTCTCTCATAACCTGTGTCACTTTGAGAAAATTAATCATTTTCAAATCATTATCAAAAATCAATCAAATCCTTATTAACTCATCATCATCAATTCAATTCATCATCAATTCAATTCATCGTCAACCTTATCAAATCAGTTTAAACCTTATTAGATCATTGTCAAAATAAATACAAGGCATTGTTAAATTTCATCGATACCTCATCATCATCAATCCAAGGCATTGTCATAGTTCATTGATGCCTCGTCATTTCAAATCATGTCATCATTTTCAAATCAATCTAAGGCATTGTCAAAGTTCATCGATGGCTCGTCATTTTCAAATCATTTCAATCTTATCAAATTATTCCAAAATTTTATCAAGTCATTACAAGTCAATTTTAAATCAATCAAGGCATAGTCAAAGTTACCAGTGTCACTTCAATCAATTTAACGCATTGTCAAAGTCATCAATGTTTCTCTTAAATCATTTCAAAACCATAAAAATCATTTAGAATCCTCATCAAAGTCATCAAAACCAAGTCAATGTTGTATCAATGTCATTAATTCAGTCAAGTATCAACTAATTTATCCTCTTGGGATGAATAACCCATAGTTTTTCCCTATGTCCTAATTGAGTAAATAAATTAAATTTATTTATTCCCTCTTTTCTATTGCATATCAAAAGAAGTAAGGAGTTTACAACTGATTTTATGAATTAATACAATAAGGTTGGAATGTTCTCCTCAGCCAGATCAAAAAGGAACTCAAAATTAAAGTTTTTGATTACGTTAGTTACATCTTATAAACACAAAATAGCTTTAATAAAGAACTATTTGTATTAATTCTTAGGGGTCTTCATGTTCCGCATCAGATTCATTAGAATCTAGAGAGACAACATTGTATCATAATATCTCATGTCCTCCAAACACTATTTATGCACCAGTTGCTTCTCCTAGATTGCCCTCTTTCACTTATTGGAGGAATTCAGTGAGGTAGTTATTGAACTCTGCTCCTGCTTGACTGGTAGTGTACCCATGTGCTATTTCTTTCTTCTTAATAGTGCACTTTCCTTCCCTTAGATTCTAAAGGAACTTGCTCTCTTTCAGTTTTATCACTGTTGTGACCTGCAAGGAAACATCAATATAGATGACTCTCCTAAGAGACTCAGTAAGATTCTTGTCCTTCCCTGCCAACACATCATTATTCCTATCCTTCCAAATAGTCCATAATATAACAGAAGAAAGCATAGTCCAAAAATAATTGCAAAACTTGTTGTTGTTAATGCATCCTGATATGATGTTCAAAGCTTGGAAGTGCGTATTAAAAGATAGATCAAATATTTACCAAATTCTAGAGCCAAACATACACTCAAAGGACACATGGAGAACAAAATCAAGGTGCCTACAAATAGTATAGAGATTAGGATCCCCCCAAGTTTCTTGAAGGGTATTTTATGTAGTATTAGTCTTCATAAAAAGTAGGTAATCTTAGGTTCCATAGGCCTTGACCAAAGAGAAGAAAAGTACTTGTTCCAGTCAGGAAGGAGAGCATCAAGGTTCAATTTAGAGTTAGCATGTGAAAGGATATCAGGGCTATATGTGATCTTTTGGTATAGATATTTTCTTTTGACAAGATGGAGGGGGTACTGTCTGTCCAAGCAAGCTGCAAGAAACAGGTGTTAGGGGAGAAACAGGCTATCACCCTCCCCAGAGAGTTAAGGGCAGCAGCTAGAATTGCATAGGCTCTCCTTTGATTTTTGGGAATGTTGAAATCTGAAGCCAACTTCTCTCATGGGATGAACATACCATTGAGAATAACATCATAAAAGTATTTGATACCTTTATCTGACCACTTATTAGCAAAGCAACCTTGCAGTAAAACCAACGATTTGTTATTGTATTTAAGATCCCACCATACTGACTTGCTACCATAGATCACCCCATTACCTTCCATTGGGCTCGTATTGTAGAGAAAATTCCTATCATACCTCTATCCTTTCTAGATAGCTTTGAATATTTTCGAGCCTTGAACTCTCACCTTGCTCTCTAGCCCCAGCATATCTGAGTAGCTTAGCTCATTCCAATGCTTCGATTTAGTAGGATGAGCTCTGTACAAATTGTTTCTTAGTAAGATTTTCCATGGCTCATCTCCTTCAGAGGCTTTAAAAATCCATTTTAATGCAAGGGAAATGCCTTGGGTTCTGAGATCTTTGAGTCCTGTACCTCTCCAAACCTTATCTTTGGTGTACAAATCCCATGACACAACATGCAATTTCTTATTACCACTACCATCTGACCAGAGAAAGTCTCTTACAGTCTTCTATATTTGTGTAAACTGATTTTGGTTAAAGAGACAAGATGAGGAGTAGTAGATAGGATAGGAGGAGAGAATTTTCTCACACACTTGCAATCTACCCAGAAAGGATAGGAGGTTATCGTCCCATTTTCTCAATTTGAGGTGGATCCTATCTTTGACCCAGTTCCACATGTCATTGATATTTGGTTCCCTAGCAAATGGTATACCCAAATATTTGACAATGTGGTTAGGTCCCCCCCACTCAAGACCAAATTTTCTCCACCATACTGGGGAATAATTCTCCCACCCCAGCATAATAGACTTAGAAATAGAAATCTTGTTTCCTGAAGCCTAGCAGAATAAGTCCAATTTGGTCATAAGTCAGTCCATATTGTCTTCCTCAAGGCTCATCAGGATTTTTTTATCATCTGCAAACTAGATGTTTGAGACATCTAGATCATTGGGAAGGGATATACCTTTAACTCTGGGGGATAAGGAGTCATCCCTCAGAAGGTAATGAAGGGAGTTTGTAACAATAACAAAGAGGGAGGGGTCAAGGAGGCAGCCATGTCTAATGGATCTGGATAACTCAAAGAACCTTGATCTAACTCCATTAACTTTTACTGCCGCCCTAGCACCAAGTAGAAACATGGATACCATCTTGCAGAAGGAAGTTTGAAAACCAAGGCTTTCTAGCATACAAAGGATAAATTTCCATTCAATTCTGTCATAAGCTTTTTCATAATCAATGAGTAACATAGAACTATTTTGCCCAGAAGTTTTGGCCTAGTATAGTTCTTCCCAACATGTTAGGAGATTTTCTAAGATGTATCTCCCCTTGATAAAGCCTTTCTGGGTGTTCTTAATCACTTTCAAGAGTATATTTACAATCCTAAGAGATAGAGCTTTGGCCAGAATCTTGTACCCGATGTTGAGTAAGGTAATAGGCCTCCAATTTTTAATCAAAAGTATGTCTCCTTTGGGAATCAGCTTAATTATCCCTACAATGATTGTAGGACCCAAAGTACCAGCATCTATGGCTTCTCTTAAGGTCATGAGTAAGATGTAGAAAATCCAATCTATGTTGATTTTAAAAAACTCCACTGCAATATCATCTAGACTAGGGGCCTTATCATTAGCCATTCTCAAGATGGAGTCTCTGATTTCCTTGATAGAAAGGTCCCTCCCTATCATATCTGCATCTTTCTCATTGATCTTTCTTGGGATGATTCCTTTTATCTTATGTCTGGCTGCTTCCATGGAGCTATTATCTTCTAAGGTGAATAATTTGTTATAGAACATTAAGAAAGTATTAACAACGTCCTCTTGAGATGTGACATTGACTCCTTGCTCCCTAATACATGTAATTATATCTCTTGAATCCTTCTTCTTAATGGTATGAAAAATTTATTTGGAGCCTCTGTCCCCCAAATTAAGCCAGTTGATTCTAGCTTGGACTTTAGCACCTATGGTCTTCATCAATTGGAGGTTCTTGAGGGCATCTCTATTGAGCATTAATTTGTCTAAGAAATTAGGGTCTTGGGGGTAGTTTTGGATCTGAAGCTCTGCCTCTTGGAAATCCTCAACCAACTTATATTCTCTCCTCCTACCATCCTTAGCTTTATTTTTATCCACAACTTTAAGCATGGTCTACCAGGATCTTATGGTCTGATTCCATCTGTCAGTTTCTGATTCATGGTTGGAAATAGCTTCATTAATCTAAGAAATTATCTTGATGACATCATGCACATCAGGATCCTCAAGGAGGGAGGATTTAAATACAAATTCTTTCTTTCTATAAATTGAATTTGCATGATATGAAATCAGGTGAATACTAGTGAGAATATGATGGTGATTAGACAAGGTGAATGGGTGGACTTTGACACAATTGTCCACTGGTGCGGGGGGCAACTGAAGAGTTGTTTATTCATGTAGACTCTATCTAGTCTAGAATAGATCCTCTTTTCACCTTTTTGGAAGTTGGACCAAGTGAACCATATACCTTTAGATACACTCTTTTTTATCTGCTAGGGGATCAAATAGATTCAACTTAGAAATCATTTTATTCCAGAATATCATCTCATTACCCTTCCATTCAAACCTTAACCCTCCTATTTTGTCTTGGGCCTTTTCTATCATGTTGAAATCTCTAGCAATAATCTAAGGAATGTTGTCCAAGTCGGAGATCCATTTCCACAGGTCTATCCCAGGATTGTGATCGTTGGGGGCATATATAGAGCACACACCAAAGGTAGTATCTCCTTCCTTAAAAATGACCCAAACTACCCTGTTATAGGGGGAGAAACCCCATTTTTGGACTGGTTTCCTCCATCTTAGAACTATTAAGATAGAAGTGCCTCCCTTACCCTTTTGGTGTTTAGTGGAGTAAGCGTCTACATCCTTCCAAATGCATTTCAGTGCTATATCAAGTGAAAATCCAATTGCCTTAACCTCTTGTATCATAAGAATGTCAATCTCCTTGTTTAGTTGAAGAAACCTTTTGGCCACATATTTTCTATCAGAGGATTCCAGCCCTCTGACATTCCAAGAAGCATAGTTTAATACCATTGAGACACTACTTGTTAGTATCCATTGGAGTCTTAAAGCTCCTAAAACATTGGGGAATTTATTTCTTTTGAACTTTGTAAGGTTTGGGGTTGCCAGTCCCATTGGGGGGTCTACCTCTCTTCTTCTTGATGTTAATCCCATCCACTCCTTCCATTGGGGAGATTTTCATAGGTTTTATAGCTTTTCTTCACTTTTTAATATCTCCTGAGGTGAATATAAATGCCTTAGTATCATCTTTGTTTACACTTTCTTGACCTGTCATGATTTATCCCTCCTCTAGGTCCAACTCCTCCTTTTATTATATATCCACCACCGCCATATATGTAGCTAAGGAGGGTAGCTCTATCACTTTCTTCCTCCTTGGAGAATGCCTCCTAATGTTAAGTGGGGGAGGGAGGGGAGGGGGTGCAGGGATAACCACTACTAAGAAGTCATTGAGCTTGTTAGCCCGGTATTGGGGAGAGGGCAAAGAGGGCTTGCCCTTGGCTCCTATTTTCTAGCCACCACCTTTCCCTTAACATTTTCTCCACTAATTTGGCTTCTAATCTCCTATTAATTTGCCTTCACATTTCCCTTCCACAATTCCCTCAAATTATGTATTGATTTATGCATACTAATTTTTGCATCCAATTTGTCATAATTATGACATTCTTCAAATTTGCACACCTAATTGCTAATGCTTCTTTTTGGCTCTCTCATCCTATAAATTGAGATCCATTTTCTCAATCAAACTAACCATGCTCCTAGTGTTCTGACTATAGCCATTTTTCTTTCAATTTAAGTGCATTTTTTCAAGTCAAGAGCAACATCAATCCATTTCAATGGAGAAGAAAGGAGAACATTGGAGCTAAATTTGAAGGGGGGTTTAGAGTCTATTTGCTTTGTTTTTATACCTTCATTTAAAATGGATTTAATGGTAGATTATATTAGGTTTTCATGATGTTTCAAGGTTTTTTGTTTGCCTCTATTATGAATTCTAACCCTTTTACACTCTTACATTTGGTGAAGCTGACATGAAACATGAATCTAACTAATTTTTGGTGTTTTTAATGCATTTTCAGGTCCTGGAACAAAGTTGTGTAGTTGGTTCACTGTTCTACACAATTGGAGCACTGTTGTGTGCACTTGGCACTCATATTTTCTCACTTGGTCAAGAGTTGTGCGCAGTTGGTCAATACTTTGGGGCAGTTAGTGTTAGGCCTTAAATTTAGGATTTAGGGTCTAAAACTACAAATTGGTGCTTTCTGCTTTCAATTTTGCTTGCTCAAATGCTAAAATGAACCCTATTAAGGCTCAATGAACCTCATAAAATGAACCAATAATGTCTTGACATGCATGAAGAATGCCTAGATCAAGTTTGACACTCGCCAAGAATGTATGAATCAAGTTTTGATAGTCACCAAGAATCATCTACACAACCTTCTAGTAATGTCCATTCTTTCGGTTGAATAGAATGATTTCTTATTTTATCTTTTACCCTGTAGGATGGCAGGATCATGCTCTAATACCACTGTAATGTCCCCTTCTTGGGTGGGATGAAATCTCAGGATAATAACTTCAACTTATCATACTTAGTTTATCTAAGTCTTGCACTTTGACTACATAGTGGAGATTCAGCTCAATAGAAATCACTACTTTAGATTTAATCAACAATATCTATGAAATGTGATAGAGAACTTGATTATTCTAATTAATATGACAATATGGAATATGTTGTGAAGTATGATCCAACTATTACTTATAGTGATAGAGATTAACTGCTTCTGATATACAATCTCGTATAGTGATGCTATTTTTTGTTTTTATGATATAGGTAATGTGTGTGTGAGAGAGATAGAGATAGAGGTGTATTGCTTCATAAATTGGTTCTCCCATGTTTGGTATAATAATATAAATGTAGAAATATCACTTTAGGTACTATTTTAGATATACACTTGAATGTTTGCAAAGCTAATTATATCAATGTATTAGATTGTCTCCTATTTGTATGACCATAGTGCCTTTTTCGATCTGTAGAAGGCTAAAAGAATTTATTCTATTGGGAAGATTTGATATGAATGGAATAAAAATGATCAATTTTTTTTTTCAATCTTTGAACTCCCACAAATAATGTCTTCTTAACATGATCACGACTAAGAACATATTTTTGGTGCACTAAAATGGATAGAAATTTCAAAATTAGGTGATATTTCAAATCATTTACACTATGTTCATGCCTACTAGAGATGATCCCCTTAATACCAATTATCTAATCTTATCCTTTTTTGATGAAATGAATCTAATGATTTCCTTGGTTTTATATTCCTTAATTGATGACGATATGTTTACTATAGACCCTGATGTATATATATTATTTGTAACTCCCCTTTTGATTGGTTCTTAAAATTATTTGTCATTTTGTTTGTATCCTCCCTCCCCACTTTACCATAGTCAGGCCTCTACCTTTATATACCCGCGTGGATGGGAGAGGTCGTGACCCTCCTTATGATGCGACTCATTAGTAGTTGTTTTAATTAATTTTTTTAATTAAATATATGTTTTATTTTTAGTGATGTTTGGC
>MU227367.1:326130-345640 GCA_018584345.1 Thuja plicata
TACATATATTTATTTATTTATTTATTTATTTTTATTTTATTTTATGCTAGTATCAAATATATTAGTATTATTATTATTTTCAATAATAGATTATATTATAATAATATTATATTATACTTTACTAATTAATATATTATATTAATATTATACTTAATAAATTATATCAGAATTTTTTATTATTATTATCATTATATATATAATTATTTATTTGTTTATTATATTTTTTAATTAAGTATTATTGAATCCTATTCTAGAAAAGAGAGGACATGACATTTGAGGCCAACTCAGAAGAAATTTTGGCTCTGAAGCCCTAGATAGGTTAAAAATTAATGTTGTCCTCCCATATCTATGAAACATTCTTCCTAAAACCCTAGAATCGGTTGGCAGGGTTCTAGATAAGGAAGAATCCTCAACTATTCATTATCACATGGATGTTAGGTTACTCATTTCTATCAACTTGGCGTTGGACCTCCCATAGGTGTTAAGAGTTGATCTTGAATATGAATAAATTGAATGTACTATTGAATTCTTGGGAATAATTAATGCATGCTTTCTCTGCTACAAAGGACATCGTAGTCAAAATTGTCTTATTCTAAAAGCTAGAGCCAACTAGAATCAACCATCCATGGAGAAAGGCTTGCCTAGAACCAATCCTCTACATAACCCTTCCAATTTCAACCCATATCTATATTCTACTCTTAACCCTATAGACCTTGTTCCATATAATCATGACTCCTTCATCCCTATAGATACACACAAAAGTGCTCTTATTGAGTAACTAATTAATCTCAAGAAAGCCTTGAGACAACCAGTTTACCCACCACAACCCCAGTGTGATACTCTTACCTTCTCTAGTTTGAGGGCTCCCCTCCTTACCGCTCTCAACCTATTTTGGACCCCTTGGCTCAACCCTCTCTAAGCATTGAATTTCCAGTGCATAATAGTTAGCCATTGAAAAATTTAGGAAAAAATTAAACTCAAGTAAGAGATCAAAAATTACAAGATTTTAGAATCATATGGCAGAAAGACCCCAGTTGCATTGGTTGATGAGGTGACTCTCCCCCCCCCCCCCCCCCCTTAATTTCACCTTAACAGGGAAGGATCCTACTATTGTTAATCTGGTCCCTACTGAGACCAAAATTAGTGCAAGGTCGAGAGGGGAGAGTGGCCTCTCCCCCAGATGTGATTAATGTTGACAGAGGTAATGCTCATGATTCTCTCATGATTTCATATGAATCAAAGAAAAGTATCTTTAATTATTCAATTAGTGTCATTCTGCCTCCCTCCCCCCATGCCCCACCCTTTCAGACCTTACACCTTTGTTGTTGGCAGCCCAGTCCCCAATAACAATGTTAGAATTACCCACATTGAAGATGAAATCTTAGACGATGACAATGTGAAACAAAAGGATTATAGCTCTGCTACAACATATGTGGTTGTTAATGAAGATAAAGTTTTTTGGAGTGGGCTATTGTTCCCTGTGATGAACATTAGAAAATAGATATTGTTAACAAGGCTTGACATTTTATAGGAGAAAGGAGAAAGAAAAGAAAAACAAGGAGAAAGGGGTTAAAAGTGCTAAAATTATCTTAAAACCCTCTTTGGGTGTTGAACACGCCTCAGAATTCAAAATCAAAAGGAGAAGAGGTAGACCTCTAGGGTCTACCTCTGGGAAACTTGGTATAAAATATACTAAGGGGGTGCTCTTGAAGTGCTATGATAGCTTTAAATCTCTAATGGAAAACCTCCCCCTAAATGATATGGATTTGATGTGTTAGGGTTTACGCAGATATGAGCAATAAACAATATTAAGATAATGCAGAAATAAGAGAAGACATAAATACAATAACATAAATATTTAACATGGTTCACCAAATATGGGCTAGATCTACCAAAGAAAAATTCCACTTATTTTATTATCCAGCAAGGAGAAAATTACATTCTAATAATTTTTACATCACACAACCACTTATTTATCAAGCCCTTTTAGGTGGTTTACAAAGTCGTTTAACAAAATTAACCCTAACCCTAAAAGAATATTCTCATAATTTTTTTCTCATACTTGTACTCTCGTATTCTTGTATTCATACAAGAATTTGGGGGGATCTTATGCTCCCCAATTATGGTGATGCTTCATGCCAACATTACGGTAGCCCTCTGGGCCCACTCATATGCCCATTGAGTGTATAGTAATTGTATGATTAGTCACCACATACCAACAATCTCCCACTTGGAGACTGATCTTGTAGCAACATCAGTGCCCCTATAGCTCCCACTAGATTGACACACCTAGACTAGACAAGTTCTCATTTCCTGCTATGATAAAGCTTCAACACTAATAAAAATTGAGAAATAAGACAATTTCTCTTTAGTTACTACCTTGGTTAACATATCTGGAGGATTCTTGCTAGTGTATATCTTCTCCAACTTCAATTTTCCATCCTCTAAAATTAATCGTATGAAATGGTGCCAAATTTTTATGTGTTTAGTCTTGTAGAGAAGGGTTGAGTTCTTTGCAAGATGAATCACAGTTTGAACGTCACTATACAACCTACTCTTCTCTTGTTTCTTTCCTAATTCCTCCATACACCTTTGTAACCAAATAATATCCTTACTAGCCTCTGTGGTAACAACATATTCTACCTCTGTTGTTGAAAGTGCTACAACCTTTTGCAATCTAGAATCCAACTTATCATTGTACCACCTACAGTAAAAACATACCATGTAGGGCACCTCTTGCTATCAATATCTCCTGCTAAATCTAAATCAACATAGCTTTGTAAAGTGGAATGAGAACCCCCAAAACATAAGGACTAAGTTTTTTTACCTCTCAAATACCCGAGAATCCACTTTACTGCAATCCAATTCTCTTTTCTTGGATTGTTCATATACCTGCTCACAAATCCCACTACATGTGCAATATTTTTCCTTGTATACACCATTGCATACATCAAGTTGCCAATTGCTAAAGATTATGGAACCTTAGACATATACTCCATCTCCTCCTATGTCTTGGGGCTCATTTCTTTGGACAATTTACAATGACTAGTAAAAGGTGGACTAACTGATTTTGCATCGTGCATCTGAAATATTTTCAACACCTTTTCTATGTTATCAATTTAAGACAATGTCAATATGTGATTTTTCCCATCCCTTGTTATCCTAATACCAAGTATTTATTTTTTGTACCCAATCCTTCATATAAAATGACTACTTTAATTTTTTTTTTAAGGTCGTGTAAATGCTACATAGTAGACTCAACAACAAGAATTCCATCAATATATAATAACAAGATAATATAGCTACTATTATCCAATCACTTAAAATAAACACAATAATTAGAATGACATCTTTTGTAACCTTGGTTAGCCATAAACTTATCAAATTCCAAATACCATTGTTGGGGTGTTTTTTTTAGCCCATACAAGCTCTTCTTCAACCTGCACACTAAGTCCTCCTTACCTTTGACCTCATACCCTTGTTGTTGTTGCATATAAATCTCTTCCTCCAAATCTCTACAGAGAAAAGTTGTCTTGACATCTAGTTTTCCCATATGCAATTCTTCTATAGCCACAAGACTTATAATAGTGTGGATTAAATTCATATGATGCCCCCATGTTCTTCCTTTAACTTGTAAAACCATTTGTTAGGAAATGCTCTTTTACTTTCAAGTAATTCAACTAACTCCCAAGTTTTGGTTTTGAATCAAGTAATCCATCTCTTCTTTCATTCCTTTCTCCCACTTCTTTCTGGTTTCAACCTACATTTCTTATGCATAACTTTTTGGTTCATCTGAATCATACAATAAAGCATAATATAATTAAGGAGAATATTGTTTAGGAGGTCCACTTATCCTAGAAGATCTTCTTATTGGAGTTTGAGGAACATGTTGTGGTTCTATTTGTTCAATATTTTCAAGCATTGTTGGTGTTGCATTTATGGGGATTTCATCAAGTACCATGTGTTCTATGTGTTCCTCTTCTTTCTTCTTGCTCTGCATCTGATCCTTGTACATGAATTTTTCATTAAAGATGACATCTCTACTCCTAATGATTTTGTGATTCTCAAAATCCCACAAACTATAACCAAAATCATTAACTCGATATCTTATGAAAGTGCATTTCTTATATGTTGCCTCAAGCTTTGATTGATTTTCTATATCAATGTGGAAAATTGCTTCAGAACTAAAAGTTTTTAAAACATAGTAGTTCACCTTTTTGTCTATCCCTGCCTCCACTAGAATATCACCACGTAAGGAAATTGAAGCCCTCCATTTATTAAGAAAATAAAAATATATACAATATCTACCCAAAATTGTAAGAGGAACCCTGCATGAAATCTCATGCTCATAGTACGCTCCATGATAGTTTTTTCCATCCTTTCAGATACACCATTTTCTTGTGGGGTTATAAGAACTATCTTTTTTCTATGTTCTCATGGTATAAACAATAACTATCAACCATTTTCTTGTGGGGTTATAGGAACTATCTTTTTTCTATGTTCTCATGGTATAAACAATAACTATCAAACTCTCTGCTATAATTCCCACCTCCATTATTTGATTTAAGACACTTCATCTTGTTTCTTGTCTCCTTCTCTACCAAAGCTTTCTATTTATTAAAGACTTAAAATACATCAAATTTTATGGGAATGAAATAAACCCAAGTTTTCCTAACATCATCAATAAAAGTAACATAATAATAAGACCCACCAAGAGATGGTACCTGGGCTAGTCTCCATACATCTAGATACACAAGCTCTAGCTTTTTACTCTTTGTTTCCTTCCCAACTTTGAGAAATCTAACTCTCTTTTATTTTCCATAAACACAATATTCACAAAAATCCAAATCCACTTGCTTCAAACATGGCAATAAATTCCTAGAATGGATAATCTTCATCCCCTTCTCACTCATGTTCCCAAGTCAATTTTTCCATAGGGTTGTATTGTTCTTGTGGAAGTTAGGAGAAGAGAATAATCAGTATTACTAGTACATAAATGCAATGTACCTACTTTTGCCCATTTTTCTATTATAAATGAGCCTTTAGTAACCTTTCACGAATTATCTAAGAATATGGTTGTGCGACCTTCACTTCCCAGTTGTCCTACTAGTATTAAATTTCTTCTCAAATTACGAACATGTCTCACCTCTTTCAGAAACCATTGATTTCTATTTGGCTGGTAATTTTATTTGTATGTTACCCTTACCAACAATTTTGCATGGTTCATCATCACCTAAACAAACCTGTCCAAAATCACCTTGAAAATAGTTTAGAAAATATTTTCTATGGGGTGCGGCATGAAAAGAAGCCCCTGAATCTAACACCCAATAATTAGTAATATTATCTAAAGAAATAATCTGTTGATGGGACTTTATGACCGGTCCACCAACAGATGTAAGTTGTCACCGAGTACCGGGGTACCAGCCAACTTCGCCTGTAAAGGTTGTCCGAGGAATAAATTCTCCGGGCCTTCAAGCACTTGAGAGTCGGGTCTCAACAGTGCATGAGCTAAGTTGGGTGTGTGACTGTTTTGTTCAAGGGGGTAGCTAGTTTTCTTGGATCATCTTCTCCGGGGATTTTGTTAGGTTGGGGTTTCCTGCAAGCATTTGGATTATCAAAAAAACTTCAAAATATAGGCTAGGGTTTGAGAGTATACATTCTACTTATAGTTATGATGGTGGGCCCAAAGACCAAAACTGTCCTAGAAATCTACCTAGAAATCTTCAATATCATCTGTATGTGGTGGGGACGTCTAGGGAAGTGTCATTTCTATCTTGCCCAGCGGATCAAAATCGCCTCTGGTATGGTGGAATTCCGCCAGTCCCAGACTCTTCAGTTCATTGTCAGCCTCCTTTGTTGTGGCAAGGTTGCAAGAATAGTTCCCACAAGAGATTGGGAATGAGATGTTAGTAACCTTCTTCACTGTGAAGAGGGCATGCAGCTCTAGAATCTGTCTATAGTACTCCAAAAGAATGATTCTATCCCCGCAATATCAAGGGAGTATGTAGGGTTTCTCAGAGAAGCCGGTCACCTGAATGTATGTATGTTGCTAAATTTGAATGAAGTAATTATCGTAAGTACTCACCAGGTTCATCACCTCTTGAAAAAACTGGTACCCAGTATCCCGAGTAAGTGTCAAAATGTTATGGAAAACAAACGCATTGTTTACCCAGCAAAAATTAGGGAAGCTAAGTTCCCACTAGACCTGGGGATAGTGATCCCATGGAACCACCTGGCCAGGCCCATTCCTGAGAACACCCACTGTCTGCAAACCCTAAAAAGTAGGTCTCTGTTGGGCCAATACCCATAGTACATAGGATGTCATGTAGAACTTTGCATTCTATAGGATGCTCTTTAGCTTCGAGTCTACATGGTTGGCAATGATAGCTGCCCAGTTAAAGGTCTGACTATGGGTGGTGATGTAGTAGAGAAAATAATACATCCATGACGAGAAGTCCCAGGCATGGGGCTCTCCAAAGAGCCTGCATAGAAATATAATCCCTGCCTGGATACATTCCTTAAAATCCCCGGTGGGAATCTCCAGCTTCATCTTTTTATAGTCCCTTCTCGAAGAGTTTAGCCAGTGAGTGTTGAGATGTTGTTTTATACCATTAGGTTAAAAACACATTACTTTCCCTCCATAAACTCAGGAACAGGAAAACCTCTGGACTTCGAGCCTAGGGATTCCATGCAGTCACACCTTCTCACAAAAGAAAACATGGTGGCAGAGAATCCTGGAGTCTGGGATCCAGCCAGGTCAAAAGGACAAACAAACTCTAGGACTGGGTCCCAGAGACAAAAGAAGACAAGAAGCAAAAGAAAAACAACCCTTGTGGAAGCAAATCCTAGAGGGAAACAAAGGAAACAAAATAAACCAAAGGGGAAAAAAGAAGAAGTGAAAAGGGGGACCCAACATTTTGCCTACAAAATGTAGGGACGGGTATGCAGGGCATAACAAATGGTGACTATCTGGGATGAATACCTTAGCGCATTCAAGAACTTCAAAATCTTTGGTTAGCAAAACCAGAAGTAATCTTTACCTGGAGCATTCTACTTGCAAAGTGTGAGGTGTCTGAGAAAATCAGACTCAGTCATTGATTCAATCTTTAAGTCTTTCATCAACTGTGAGGTGTGTGCTTTGAAAGAAAATCAAGCTGATGAATTTCGGGAGAAGTGGAGAGGAGGCATTTAGTAAATTGGACCTGAGTCATCCTATCTTGCATGTTTCCCTAAGATACCAGAATTCTCTATTCCTTAGTTCTTTTCTTTTCTTTCTTTTCTAGATGGGAAGGTGGTACTTCTTTCACCGTGAACCTTAAGCTTAGCTAATTTTAATGGCGGTACTTCTTTCACCTTGCCACCCACTTTTAAATTGCTAAATAGGAGAGAAAATTCCTGACCTAGGATATTTTAATGACTTTCAGACTTGGTCAACAACCAGTGCAACCGATCTACTCTCAAGGCGTCCAATTACTTGCTTCTTAGATTTTCTGTTAACCGATATCCAGACTTTCAAGACGTGAATCTGATGAAGATTACTCATAACCTGTTACCATACAGAATAACTCTGAAGCATAGACAAATTCCACCATGCTAACAATATATTCCTAACTACCCAAAATGCATAAGGTACCATTCTAGGGGCTAGATGTTATGCGAAGCATACCTATCTACAAAGAGAAGAAAACATACTGGGAACCTGAAAAACAAACACCAAACAAAAGAAATCCAAAAACAAAGGAAAACACAAAAAGGAAAGGCGGTCCCAGAGGATGACCAATAAAACTATTTACAAGGTATTCCAAAGGAACACCGGGAAGGATATTTACAAGCAAGGACTTTACATGTGATACAACTTCGGACAAACTCATCACCTACCTCATTCAAAGTAGTGCTTGAGGAAATGCTCATTGATAGGTAATGGGATGGCTTCTCCGATCATGGTATTGAGGTGATAAGTATTTGCCCCACAGATCTCAGCTATCAGATATGGTCTGAGCCAGAGCCATTGAAACTTGGTGTGCTTTCTCTTCTTTTCCCAGGCTTTGTCCCACAAGAGGACCAAGTCCAAAATCTGAAAGGCCTTATACTGGGCTCTTTGGTCAAACTATTATTTTACTACTACTTGATGACATGTGAAATGTTCAAGGGCTATGTCTCTTTTTTCCTCCATCCTTACCAAGTTTAGGAGCTGAACCTTGACAATGTTGTCCCGGTTGCTGAATTCCTACATAAACTGTAAGACTGGGATCTGTAAGTTGATGGAGAATACTAGATTCTGGCCATAAACCAGATGAAATGGGGATGTCCCCAAGGCTGCCTTTATTCTGATACAATCCACCTAGAGGTTGAATCTAATCTTCTAGTGTCAGTCCCAGGGGTTTTGTTCTAACAGATGTTTGATCACCTCAAGTAGATTTTTGTTGGTAGATTCAGCCACACCATTACCCTGGGGGTAGTAGTTGCTGGAGAAATTAACGGTGATATTTTTTTCATAGGTCCATTCAAGTAATTACACTAAAGAAAATGTTTAAACATTGTCACACACTATAGCAAATGGCATTCCAAAGCGGGTGACTATGTTTTCTTCCAAGAATTTAATAACTACATCTGTCATATTGTTTTTACAAGGGATAGCCTCATACCACCAGGTGCAATAATTGGTAGCAGTCAAAATGTGCTGATGGTTGGAAGATGAGTTGGGGTTGACTTCCTCAATAAAATCAAATTCCCATTGGGCGAAGGGTCTAGCTTCGAAGACTGGCTGCAAATGCATGGCCAGGTTTCGCTCACAATGTTTCGTTGTTTGGCAAGTGTGACATCTCCTAACATGAGTATAGACATCCTTAAAGATGCAGGGCCAATAGTCTCTAGCCTAGAGGATTTGATGGGTAGTGGCATCAGCTAAGCCATGCCCAGTTCCAAACTGCCCATGAAATTCTTCAATAATTTTTGTAGCTTGGTCCCTGTCTATGCACCGGAGGTATATCCCTTCATAGTTCCTATGAAAAAGCATTCTATTTTTTATCATGAAGTGTGCGCTCTTCAGCCGTAGGGCGCAATGTTTACTTGGGGTTATCCCCTTCAGGCATCTATTATTCAACAAAAAGTATACCAGGTCGTATACCATAGATCTTGAGTGATGGACTCCACTGTGTAAGTTTGGCATTCAATGTTTGGAGTTCCTTCTACCATCACTCTATATAGTCATTGGCCTTAGACTATCTTCATGGGTTGCATTTCCAAATCATACTCTTGGAGGATGGCCATTCATTTCCCCTGTCATTCACCCAGTTCACTCTGTAGGAGCAAAGACTTAACAGCCTGGTCTAGGATGATAGCGTGCACTTTTCTCTGGAGAATGTAATGTCGTAATTTCTTCACGGTGCACACGAGAGCAAAGGCTTGCTTTTCCAAAGATGAATACTAGACTTCAGCATTCTTAAAGGGGAGCTCATAAAAGCTATTGGTCATTCTTCCCCTTCAACCTTCTAGGTCAAGACTACCACGGCAGAATGCAGTGAAGAAAAGGAGTATATGTGAAAAGGGAGGAAATAATCTGGACTAGCCAAGACCCGTGCCTCCATGATTGTTTTCTTAATCTGGGTGAATGCCCGCTTTTCTTCAGGAATCCACTCAATCCTTGTGTCTTTCTTCATCATGTCATTGAGTGGTTTGACTATCTCAGCGAATCTAGTAATGAACCGTTGGACAATTTATCTTCCCGAAGAAAGATCTCATTTCTTTCTTGCTACCGGGCATCTATAGATTCAGCAGTGCTTCAACTCTCTCAGGTTCAATGGATATACCCTTCTCGGAGATGATATTCCCAAGAAACTTCCCTTTAGTGACCCAAAATATACATTTCTTAGGGTTGAGAGATATTCCCTACCGGCAACATCTCTCACAAATATGGGCGAGGTGGGTGGAGTGATCATGCCTATCCTGGGAAAAGATGGTCAAATCATCCATGTAGATGATTATACACCGGTTCACTAGGCCTTCAAATGCAATGTCCATAGCCTTCTGAAATGTGGCCCCTATGTTGATGAGGCCAAAGGGCATCTTCTGGTATGCAAACATTCCCCACTTGGTGGTGAACGCCATTTTGTCTCTATCTTCATACTTAACCATGACATGGTTATACCCAGAGTACCCATCCAGGAAGGACATCATTTGAGATCCATTCATGATTTTCAATACCTCATCCAACGAGGGGAGAAGGTGATTATCCTTCTTAGTCGATGCCTTGTCCAAATTGCAAAAATCCATGCAAAGGTGGATCTCACTACTTTTATTTCTCATAGGGACGAGGTTGGCAACCCAAGTAGTGTGCCAGATAGGAAAGATAATCTGGGCTGATAGCAGTTTCTGAACCTCTTGATGGATTAGAGGCTCGATCAGTGGGTTTACCAGTCTTTTCTTTTTCTAGAAGGGCTTAGCATATGGATTTAGTGGGATGGTATGGGTCATGATGGATGTGTCATAGGTTTTTAGATCTTCATACCCCCACGCAATTACATCAATGTATTCTCAGAGAACCGCAAAAATCTTCTTCTCCTCTAGGGAGCAGGAGGTTCCAATATGCACAAATTTTTCTTCATCGGCCTGGTCGATGTTGACCTTTTCAAATTTTCCTCCCTCAGAGGAGGATGATATCTACTCTCGGCCCTGAGGGTCTGAGTCAAAGATATGTTCTAGCGCAACCATCCTCTTAGGGATGGTGTTGGTTGGTAAGTCTATGATCCCGTCGTCTTCTTCACCCTGCCCGATATCTTCATGATCTCTTTCTTCCACTACCTGATCTTTGAAAACACCAACTTTGGCCATGAAGGCCAGAATATGTTGATCATCCTCAAAGACCTGAAAGTGGGTGAAATTGTCTAGAATAGGCGAGGCGGGGACCATCTCAATGGAGAACTTCTGGATCCGGGAGCCAGCCATTGGCTCAAGGGTGCTAGCAAATACGGCAAGGGCATCTGGAACATAGTTTCATTTCCGGGGAATGAGTTCAATGCCAAAGGCATCAAAATCTTTGATGAGGCTCCATGCCCGGTTGAAGTATGCGGCCAGCCTTTTATCATGACAAGTGTATTGGCTTCGAACCTGCTTAACGATCAATTCTGAATCACCCAGTGCCTGGAGGCAAGTGATTCCTTTCCTTAGTGTAAATAGGAGTCCAAGGACCAAGACCTTGTACTCTGTAACATTTTTCATTCAGTTAAACTGTAGCCTATAAGACGTGAGGAAGGATTTCCTGTGTGGGTTGATCAATTCCACCTTGGCCCCGCAGCCTTGTTTAGACCAGGACCCGTCAAACTTCATGGTCCATAATTCATTGTTCATTTTCTAGGGCTGGGAGGGAAAAGTGGCATTTGGATTATTTTTGGGAAGGTTGGGAGGAGTTTCCTCTAGCTCTAATGGCGCATGGGTGAGGTTTTCCTTCGGAGAAGCCTGTGGTTGGGATTTGTGGACAAGCAGTACCATAGGAGTGTTGTCGAAATGATTATTAGGTTCAGGCAAATCTGCTTCACATTTCTTCTCCTAAAGGGCATTAATATGGCAGGTAGTAGTGGAAATGCAAGGTTCACACTCTAGTTTAGAATGTTTTTGATAATGCACCTAGCACCAAGTGTTAGACAAGAGTGTGGAAGGAGTTGCTACGGTACCCTGTGAGTTAACCTCACCCCTTAGTTTTTTGTCTAGGTCCTAAATTCTCTAAGAAATAATGGGATCCTCCCTGGGGGTGAAATAAAATGTCAGGATCTCTAAGGGTCGGTAAACCCTGGGAGAAGTCTCAAAGAAAAGGATTTCATTTACCCTTTCAAATTTGGTGAGGGCCTACTTCATCCTAGGTTCACTTTCTACCCAGATTTGGTTAGACTGCCCCTCCCAAGGGAGCCACAAATTTGAGAAGTTTGTGGAGAAATACCTATTGAGGGCCTTAGACCAATTCTGACTTAACAACATCCTATAGGTCTTCGGGATGTCTACCACTTGGATGCCAATTATGCTTGATATCCAGGGGTCTTGGATGAGCTGAATCTGGATGTTCTTCAGCTCCCCTACCATTTTTATAGCAGTTTTTTCTATATGGACTACTGGTCCTTTGGATGGAGTGGGATGGAGTCTGAGCTTCTAGCATATGGATAAAGGCATGACGTTGCCCGAAGCACCAGAATCTACCAAGCAATTGTGTAGGTTCTTCCCTTGTATGTTCAAACCTAGTAGGAAGGGAGGATCCTTAGTGTTTCCATGGAAGACAACCGCATTGGCATCATCAAAAGTGACAGTCTTGGGTGGGTGACTGATAGCCTTCGATTTTCCTAGGAGCTTCAGAAGAGACTTCCTCTGCTCAGGACAATTCAATAAAACCTCCATCAAGGTCATGGAGGTGGTGGTTTATTCTAATACCTCTGTGATGTCAAACCTCTCCCCGAGGTATTATTGGCTTCTCTCTATCGGGTCCTTAGCTTGGTTAGAGCCAGGCCCTTTCGGTGGGAAGGAGTGATCAGTTGTATTGTCCCAGGGAGGGGTATCCTTGGGAGGTGTAGACGTGTAAACCGGTCCTTTACTAGCCTGACTCCGAGTGTTGTAAGGAGTCTGTGGGTTGGTGAGGGCATTGGCCTCAAAGACCAGGATAGATTCATCAAAGAACCCCTGCAATTCAAGTTCTTCTTCATTTTCTTTGTCTATCCCAAAGAAGATGGTCTCACATGTGAAGGCACTATGAGTGGGCTCTTGTGCTGATGTTTCTAGAGGAGTAGGATTGATAGGTTGTTGTCTGTCCAACTGGGAGATCATGATGACCTTCTCTAGTGTGGCGCAGTTCACCTCAGAATGAGAGTTGGTGTCATGCAATCTACACCAGTTAGTCAGGGGCTGGAGTTTCATGATCAGCGTGAAATGAGTAGGTCTAGCACCACCCTGAGTGGTGTTTTTGTTTGGAGGGGGACCTTTGGTGTTTACATTGTTATTCCAGTGTTGTTGGTTGGGCCAAGGCACGTTGTTGTTGTTTCTTCCTCCAAAATTAGTATTTCATTGGTCGAAGAAGATATTCCCTCTCTAGGAATTGGGGTTGTGGGGCGTAGAAGGCCCCACCTTCAGTTGTCCCATGTTCATAATCACTGAGGACACCAATCGCCAAAGGGATTCAACCTCGGTGGATAGATAGGTGTTCGCGTCATAGTGTGATGGTTGTTGTCGTTGGTTCCCTGGGAAAGTGGCAGCAGCTCCCGGAGTCAAGGATGAAAATCCTCTAGCCATAGGTGACTGGAAGAAAGGTACTATGGAAGGTTGTGT
Source organism: Thuja plicata (assembly GCA_018584345.1). Classification (NCBI taxonomy): domain Eukaryota; kingdom Viridiplantae; phylum Streptophyta; class Pinopsida; order Cupressales; family Cupressaceae; genus Thuja; species Thuja plicata. Next base: position 339,433 of record MU227367.1, read on the forward strand.
CAGTTGTTGTTGCATTTTCTACGGCTAGTTCTAGGGAATGAATTCTAGACCTGGTATTGTCTGGGTTTGCGATGGGTACATGTACTGGGCCTGCTGGTCTATTGGTGGTGGTGGGTTTATGGCCATCCCTGGGGCACCCATTGCCTGATTAGGGTTGTATCCCCCAGTGTAAGAAGTTCCATCGGGTATCATGTTGAAAGGTGTACTCTACCCAATCCCAATGGGAGCTTTGTTCAAACCGTGGGACAACTCCAAGGCTGGGTTGTAAACCTTTTCCAGAGTATCCCGATCATTGGGGGTGGTGGTTCTCCATAGGAGATTGGAAACAAAGGGGTCCATAGCATTTAGGTAAGTCTGGATGGTTACATCAGCAGATGGGATAAAGGGGCTCATGCACTGCTTCAAGGATCATTGGAACTGATGGTTAAATGCTGCAAGGGTTTCATTCAGCTCCTTCCTAATGGAGATAAACTGGTTGTGGGACCACGTTGGGTCCACATGTATGCGGAAGGCCACCAGAAAGGTGTCCTCTATGTCCTGCCAATTGTTGATGGAGTTGGTGGGAAGGTTAAGGCACTAGTTTAACTCATTCTGTCTCAAGGACAAAGGGAACATCTGTGTCACAATGTCTTGATGTTGGATCCAGTGTCAGTTCATGGCATCTTTGTATGCTTGAAAATGCTCTTCTGTGCTCCGTGAGCCTAGATGCTCATATCAAGGGCAGATCTTCTCTAGATGTGGAGGAAGATCGTTGGTTGCACCAGGAAACTTCCCCATTAGGGAGCCAGTGTTACTGAATTACGTAGCCATCAGGGGTGTTGGATTTTGGCTAGATGGAGTGTTGGTCCCCAGGATTGTCTAGGAGACTTGGGTATTCTGAGATATAGTAGATCCCCAGACAAGTTTGGCTGGCTGCTTGGTCTATGGGGTCTGCTTCTTTCAAGCAGGAGGCTTGTGTTCAAAAAAATTTCCAGGATTGGGGGCTGATCTAAGGACTCTTTCGATTTGTGCAGGTGAAAATGAACCAATCCCACTAAAGACCTGATTCCTAAAACTACTGCTTGGGGAACCCTCGGGCGATCTAAAGTCTAAATCCTTTGAAGGGGATGAGCTCATGCCCTCCCTCTAGTGCCAGTTTCTGTTGATGGGACTTTGTGACCAGTCCACCAATAGATGTAAGTTGTAACCGGGTATCGGGGTACTGACCAACTTCACCTGTAAAGGTTGTCCAGTGAATAAATTCTTTGGGCCTTCAAGCACCTAAGAGTCAGGTCAGGACAGTGCGGGAGCTAAGTTGGGTGTGTGACTGTTTTGTTTAGGGGATAGCTAGTTTTCTTGGCTCGTCTTCTCCAGGTATTTTGTTAGGTTGAGGTTTCCTACAAGCATTTGGATTATCAAACAAACTTCAAAAGATAGGCCAGGGTTAGAGAGTATACATTCTACTTATAGTTATGCAAATACATTTAAAACATCAACCATGCTCTAATAATCTATACTAAATACTAAATATATATAGAACTAGTGATTCATACATGTTCAATAGAAAGGGGAAAGAGGTCGTTAATCTACTTAAATATTAGAGTAAAGGACATAAGAAACATACAACACAAAAGAGTATTAAGTCAAAGATCAAGACACCAACAACATCATTGCGAGAATCCTTCCTTCTTCATTAACAGTTTTCTAACAGCACTGGTGTGTACATCAATAGCTCCAAGAGAGAATCTATCTACTAAGAACCACTAAGAACTACTGAGCATTGATCTCTGCAATTACAAGGAATGAAATGTTGAAATGTTATTACTATGGACTGCAAAATCATCAATTTTGTCGACCCTTGGAATGAGGTCAGACTTCTTATTTATACACATACTTTCCCTAAAGTTAACCTAATATAAATTTACACTTAATAATAAAATATAATTTCTGGTGGCTGGCACTACCTGCACCACTTTACAACTACCTCGAAAAGAGCAAAGGTCTAACATGTCAGAAGAATAAGACAAGAAGAGAAGTATGGAAGAATCAGCATCGAGAAGAGTGCTGGAGGGAGAAGAGAAGAAATTTGATCTCTCTGAAGTTCGAGGCTACAAGCCTCATCAATGCAAGAGTGGCTAAATGTCTCGATGCATCAGGTGTTTAATGCTCGAGCAGCACCTCGAGAAGACCATCTGTTAGAACCATCCCTTGAGCTGACGTGCCATACTAGAGTCACCTACTTTCTGACATCGTTATTAATTGTTGCATAGTGATCGGTCAGCTTCAGGGAACCTAAACACGGGACACTGAAAGAATACAAAACTGTTGGATCCAGGAGCTTACGCTCAAAGAATAATGAATGTAAAAAAATGCACCCTGCAGGTGATAATCCCTGGAATCTGGATAATTTTATTGCCCTTTATTATTCTTAAATGCCTCCAAAATTTGGCTGATGTCATCCTCATCTATGTCCTTAATGTTGCTCCATCGGCTGTGGACATCTTCAAACTTCTCCTCAACTTCTTCGGCTCCGTTCCAGAATTAATCTACTAATTTTATGGCATCATGAGCTTGGAGCATCATCTTAGATATTCTTGATAGCTTTCCTCCGTCGAAGTCCCCGACAAACTTATACAGGGACTCCATTAGCTCATCATACTTACTGAGGACATAGTCCTCTAGGGCGCACGTTCCAGTGGTGAAGGGGTCAACTTGTGACACCCTTACAATGAATGCTTTAAATAGGCCCAAAGGATACCAGACCACGGTTACTTTCTCTCTTAGGGCCTTAACCAGTTGCTTGCATACCTCAATCTTGAGGTCAAGTCTGGAGTATTGGGCTCGAAGGGACTCAAATGATTCTTCCCCAAAATTCCTGTCTCTATGATGGCCTCCTCTCTGGAGTTGAATACTTAATCCAACTTGGTCTTCCATCCTTCATATTTCTCTAAGTCTCCCTCCCAGAGGACAGCAGAGATGTTAACCTGATTCAAGAGATTGATGATCTGGTAAAGATCTGGGAGCGATACCACTAAAAATTGCCTTACAGTCATTATCTGCTTGGTGATCCACCTGTCCACAGCCTGGGCCTTCTTCTTCATGGCCCTTAGAGTATCCACATCACCCTGTGCAAGCAGTAGTTCAGAGGTGGAAGCTTCCAGATGGATCTCGGTCAGGGGTTGTGTAAGTTCTGTCAGAAGTTCGAGGAGATTCTCACTATTTTCTCTTTCCTCCTTGAACTTATGGGCATGTTTATTATATTAGGCCTCTATTTCCCAAGTTGCCTCTCATAGCAGGTCTAATTCTCCCTGCTTATCTCTCCTCCCTAGAGGCACTTCCATGATTGTATAGTCTTTGGCCCTTACTACTGCTACATCTGTATCTAGGGGAGATGTTGCGATTATCACAATGGTGCTTCCTTTTGGACCAGCCCAAAGGGTATGGACTGTCTGGGCCTTTTTAGGATTTTTGGCCTCTGCGTTTCGGGCCATAATTTTGACCAAGGAGAGTGGAACACCTATTTCTGTCATCGGGACCTTTCTCTTTCTGGATTCCACTAGCCATTGTGGCAGCTGGGGTGGTTTTTCTGCCAAGGCCTGGGTGTTGGGACTCCCTTTGGAGTCTGATGGTGCATTCCCGATATTTGTAGTGTCATTGGGCTCTTTCTCCTTTTCTTGTTCATGTTCCTTTTCCTTTTCTTTCTCTTTGGGGGCCTCAGTGTCTTCTGCCCTATTGGCATCCTCTTTTGTGATGTCTAAGATTTCTTCTCCAACGATATTAGCATCACCTGCATCATCAGGGATTTCCCCATCCTTTTCAGCATCAAGTGAATCAACATTCATATCCTCAAGGATTCTCCCCTCATCTTATTGTCATTGTTGTTCTTCTTTGGCATCATTTTCCAGGATATCTTCCTCTATTGGAACATCTTTCAGAGATAGTGGAGGCATTTGGCCTAGGTTCTGTGTTTGGGCCGTTGTGATCACCTCGCCGAATGTACTCTGGGGGGCATGGTCACCTGAAGTAACCAAGACAATTGGGGGTATGGTTGATCCCATGGGTCAAGTTTCCCCAGCCATTGGTTTCTCATCTATTGTTTGCCTTGGTTCTTTCTCGCTCTCCTAGATTGGTGTTTCCTCCCGCTCGGGCTCCTTTTGTGCTTTTTTCTTGACTTCTTGCTTTGAGGTAGCTTCTTTCTTCAGGACTTCCTTTTCAGCAAGGATCTCTTCCTTTTCCTGGGTGGAAATTTCTTCCACCGCCTGATCTATCTCCCCATGCAGGTTAATAAGCTCATCTGTCCCGAAAATGTCATCAAAGTCATCGTGCGAGGGAGAGACCTCTATTATATCCTCCAGTTCGGGGGAATCCAAATTGACCTCTATTGGGGGAATATTGGGCATGTCTAGGCCTACGTCTGTGCTTGGGGTGGGGTTTACCTTTTGTTTCTTCTTTCTTTGTAATGGAGCCCTAGCATCTAGAACATCTACGGACTCTGCCTTCGTGAATTCATGTCTTCTCATTAGTGATGCCAATGACGAGGATCCAGCTGGGCGAGCAGATGCTACTGGAGTTACGAGGAGGCCACAAGAAAGTTGTGCACTTATCTTTTAGCTTTTCAGCCTCGACGACTCCATCTGTTCTTGTATCTATGCCATCATGGGGAGTGGGCCTTTGGGAGGCACTTGGGGAGGAACTTGGGCCAGGGGGCCCTCTTTCTCCTTCCCCTTGCTTTTGTTGGAACCTACGGCTCCGGAGGTTGAAATAGACCTCCGCATGATTGGGCCTTTTTGGGTGCTCCATGGACACACCCGCTCAAAATATTTGTGACTGTTATCTATAATGGGGTGGCATACCTCCTTAATTGTTAAGTTATCCAGGGTGCCCTAATCCACCAGAGGGAGATCTAACTTATCGATCCCTTGTTCTTTGTATAATGGGTCCTCCATAGGCCCATCATCTATAAAACCCTTCAGAAAACCCATAAGGTCGAGGGCTTTCATCAAGCCTTTAGACATCCGTGAATGCTGGCGGGCCCAAAAATCAAAACTATCCTGGCAATCCACCTAGAAATCTTCAATATCATCTGTATGTGGTGGGGACGCCCGGGGAAGTATCTTTGCTATCTTGCTTAGCAGATCAAAATTGCCTCTGGTATGGTGGAATTCCGTTAGTCCCAGACTCTTTAGTTCATTGTTGGCCTCCTTTGCTATGGAAAGGCTGCAAGAATAGTTCCCATAAGAGATTGGGAACAGGACGTTAGTAACCTTCTTCACCGTGAAGAGGGCATGCAGCTCTAGAATCTGTCTATAGTACTCCAAAAGAATGATTCTATCCCTGCAATATCGAGGGAGTAGGTAGGGTTTCCCGGAGAAGCTAGTCACCCAAATATATGTATGTTGCTGAAATTGAATGAAGTAATTACTGTAAGTACTCACCAGGTTCATCGCCTCTTGTGAAAATTGGTACCTAGTATCCCGAGTAAGTGGCAAAATGTTATGGTAAATGAACGCATCATTTACCTAGCAAAAATTAGGGAAGCTAAGTTCCCACTAGACCTGGGGATAGTGATCCCATGGCACCAACTGGTCTGGCCCATTCCTGAGAACGCCCACTATCTGCAAACCTTGAAAAGTAGGTCTCTATTGGGCGAGTGCCCATAGGACGTAGGATGTCATGTAGAACTTTGAAGTCTGGAGGACACTCTTTAGCTGCACATCTACATGGTTGGCGATGATAGCCATCCAGTTGAAGGTCTAATTATGGGTGGTGATGCAGTAGAGAAAGTAAAACATCCATGCAGAGAAGTCCTGTGCATGGGGATCTCCAAAGAGCCTGCATAGAAATATAATCCCTTCCTGGATACATTCTTTAAAATCCCCGCGGGGAATCTCCAGCTTCATCTTTTTATAGTCCCTTCTTAGGGAGTTTAGCCAGTGAGTGTTGAGATGTTGTCGGGAGAGAAGGGAAGCTTCCCCAAACTCCTTCAATGATGCAGACCAGGAGAGAACAATGGCTCCCTTGAATTGGGGGATCCCTAGCCCTAAAGCAAAAGTAGTCGCATCTAGATTGACGATGGGCATCAGATAGTGTAGTGGTCGAGGATCGGCAAGTAAAACAACTCAGGTGGGGGCGTTGTAGAGTGTTTCTAGTTGGATTATCAACTCTGGTGCTTGCATTGAGCAGGGAAAACTTACAACTTTGATAATCTCGGAGGCGGCTATGTATTTTG
>MU227367.1:345731-368648 GCA_018584345.1 Thuja plicata
CCCACGAGAACACTCTTCCTCGAGTACTTGGAGGTTAGTGGTAGTTTGGCCAGCATCTTTTTGGCCTTAGTCTTCGTGGCCGCCCGAGTGGAGGTACTTGGCAGCTCTGGGCTATTAGGAGGAGTGATCACTTCAGACATTTTGATCAAACTATCTGCAACTTGCAAGACCAAAGAACCGTTAATACATAGTATGATAAAAACAATATTTTAGGGACTCTGGGGAATTCACCACCATTTCGCACTTTTCTAACAAGCATTAGCATGCATCAAAATCCTGGAATATCAAAGTTAGCAAGGATTGGATTATGATCAACACCCAGGGGCCCCGAGGTATTATTTTAGGCGACAAGATGGAATGAAGACCCAGGGGCTTCCCAGCACCTAGAGTCTAGAGAAACTAGCCATTATTGATGTGACTGGCAGTGAGCCGTACTTGGCTGACATGGGTCATCACGTGGCCACACGACAAGCAGCATAAAGGCTCTTAATGGTGACAAGTGGGACAAAATGGGGGAAGTAAATGCCAGATGGGATGGAATTTGAATACTCATTCATGGGAAATTAATCCTGCCATTAAGAAAGCCACCATAGCTCGAATAGGCAAGGTATCAAATTTGAACCGTGGCGAATACCTCTCTGACGAGCTCAACAATTTGGTCTGGATGTGAGGGAGCGCTATGAGCTCACCACAAATGGAAGGATATACATGGAATATACATTGATATACAAAGCTATAGAGGGCTGAAGCACAACTTTAGGCCAACCAAAAATGAGCATATATACAGTTATATACAGAAAATTACACAACGTACAGAATATACATAAATATTTGCACTATCATACAAAATATACAAATGCTACACTAAACTATAATCACATAGAGGGCAGATAACCCTCTGGTAGAGCCAACCCACCAACGGGAGGTGACAGCAGAAATGAAACCAGCAACGGAAAACAAAAACCAAGCGAGACAAAAGCAAGAAAACCAGAAAACCAAAAAAAATAGAAGGAAGAGAGCCAAAGGACCTACCTAGAAATGCAGAGAATGTGGAAAGGTGAGCACAGGAGGTGCTCTACAACTGGTTCACTTGGAACTGACCATGAATGCACCACTACCTATTACTGTTTGAACATTGTTAATCACCAAAAGAAATTTGCACTTAATCACTTTGAATCGCCTTAATCTCTCTGGTAATTGCTCTGAGTGTTTTGATTGTGGTAAATGTGAAAGTGACAGGTAAAACCTATTTATACCCTTAGGGTAAAAACACATTGCTTTCCCTCTGCAAACTTAGGAACATGCAAACCTCTGGACTTTGAGCCCAGGGATTCCATGCAGTCACACCTTTTCACAAAAGAGGACATGATGGCAAAGAATCTTGGAGTTCAAGATCCGGCCGGGTCAAAAGGACAAACAAACTCTAGGACTAGGTCCCAGAGACAAAAGAAGACAAGAAACAAAATAAAAATAACCCTCATGGAAGCAAAGCCCAAATGGAAACAAAGGAAACAAAATAAACCAAAGGAAAAAAAAAGCAAAAGAGAAAAGGGGGACCCAACATTTTTCCTACAAAATGTAGGGACGGGTATGCAGGGCATAACAGAAGCAAAGAATCTTGTAACACGTCACCTACTACATTTTCTTCCTTGTTATTTTCTTATTTTCCATCCCTTTTTTTTTTCCCTTTGAGGCCAACAATATTTCTTCAGATGTGCTTTCTTTCCATAGTATAAGCACTCCATATTTACCCTAGATTTTGATATGCTCTTTCTAGATTTTCCATGATTACCCGAGCTCTTTCCTTTTTCCCTCTGTCATCCCCTATTTTCAATAGTGAAAGCATTACCAGATGTCTCACCTATTCTTTTCCATCACATTTTCTCGTTAAGAATAGAAACAAAAAAATAATCAAACTTTAAAGTGTTTGAAATATAAATAGATATACTTACGGTCATGACTAAGTCATTTCAACTTTCAAGCAATGAGCATAAAATCAACAAATCCCAAACCTCATCATGAAAATTTATGTTTAAAGAACTTAGTTGATTAGTAACTATGTTAAATTCATTTAAATGATTAGTACCAGACCCACCTTATGTCATATTCATATTAAATAAATGTTTCATAAGAAATACCATATTTGAGGTTGATGGTTTCTCAAACTATTTGTCTAATGCCTTCATTAGATCCTTTGTTTTTATTTATTTTTCTATATTGAAATCCACCAATGATGTCATGCCAAGTCGTATTCCTCCTAGTGTCTTCCTATCAAGAACCTCCCATTGTTAATTTGACATAGTCATCACCTTCTTTTCTTATCCACCCAATGGTAAGTAAAGATCCTTCTAATATAGATAATCTAGCACTTGCATCTTCTATAGTTGATAATTTTTTCCATTGAACTTATCAACCTTAAGCATGCCTTCCTCTATCATTTATCCCACTCAAAACTGAGATTTACTACTAAATCACTAAAATATACGTCACTCTGATACTAATTGTTAGGGTTTAGGAAAATATGGGAAATAAACAATATTAAGATAATGCAGAAATAAGAGAAGACATAAATACAATAACACAAAGATTTAATGTGGTTCACCCAATATGGGCTAGATCCACCACATAAATAGTTGTCCACATATTTTATTATCCACAAGGAGCAAATTACAATATGATAATTTTCACATCACACAACCGCTTATTTATCAAGCCCTTTTACGTGGTTTAAAAAGTTGGTTAATAAAATTAACCCTAACCCTAAAAGAATATTCGTGTAATCTTTTCCTTGTACTCAAATTCCTATACTCATATTCTTGTACTTGTAGTCTTGTACTCATACGCGTACTCTCGTATTTTCATATTCATACAAGAATTAGGGGGTATCTTATGCTCCCCAATTATAGTGACACTTTGCACCAATATTACAATGACCCTTCAAGATGGCTCCTCCACCCAATAAGTGTATAGTACTTGCATGATCAATTATCACATACCAAAATGAAGTACATGTTTCATGGAATGTTAAGGGGTTGGAATGCCTAGACCACAAATATATCATCAAAATATTTTTGTTAAATAATGGTGGTACAAATATTATTTTGCTTCAGGAGCTCAAAGATACCCACTTATACCTGGAAACTAATCTCAAATGTATAAAATGTAGAAAATGGTCATCAATGGTAGATCCCAACTTCATACATACATTGGAATGAAAAACACTCTAAAAAAGTGTAACTGATTAGCACAACCAAAGAGTAAAGGTGCCAATTCATTATTTACACAATGTAGGGTGTTGGATTCCTTATGAAGGAGATGACAATGATATGTAAATTTGATATGTCAATATAATATCCAATTAAAGAAATATAAATTGTATCTATGGAATTAAGTGAAAGAGAAAAAAATAAAAAAGGGGAAACTCACCTTGAAGCTAGGAAAGGAGGAATGAACTTCAAATATGGCTTTGACTGTTAGAATCATAAATGGTTCTCGATCTGGAACCCTAACACCTGTAACTTCTGACTATAAAAATTTAGGATCTAAAGGACTATGTCAAACAAAGTAAGCCTTTTACAAAAATTCAACATAGTTTAGGACTTTGTCGAACAAAATTGACCTAGTCCTTTTCTCTCCAAAACTGATGAAACTTGCAGAGGACCTGTGTCTGGTTCTGATATTCTGGAATCCAACTCTGAAACTCTCAAAACCTACTCCTGCACATAGAAAATAAGGGGAAGACGATTATAGTGAGGGGTTTTCCTTAGTCAACCCCTTGTTTATGAATCAACCTTGAAATGAAATGAATAAAATTAAAGGAAAGTTGTCATGTACCAGATATTAGATCTAAACAATGGAATATAACATACCATGTAGATGCAATTGTCTCTAAGTATGTGATCAAGAATGTTGATGTAATAGCTTTGAATCAACACCAAAACCAAAATGAAATCATGTAATAAAAAACATCATGTAGCATATGTTGTAATTTGCCATAATGTTGTATTGAGGAAGAAAGAGAAGAAGAAGAAGACTTGATGAATGAATGTAGATCTCCTTCATTGATGTCAAACTCCTTTGTTTGGCCTCCAATGGGGAAAGAATCTAGAATTATGGAAGGAAATTCCTTGAATGCATGATGGAAAGGATGGAATGAAGACTTGAAATGCTTGATGGCTTCCTTTCACTTGAATACTTGATGGGCTTAAATGCTTGATAATGGATGTCTTAAAATAGATGCTTTCTTGAACTTGGACCTCTTGAATGCATAATAATAGCTTGAATGTGTGTCATGATTTGAAAATGAGAGGAAGAGGTCTCCTTTTATACACTTTTTTGGGTTCAGATCTCATAGGCCAACTTCAGTTAAAGGTCTAGGAAAAAAACCTCTGCATTGGGCCCAGAGCTCACTTAAACTCAATGCCCAAGGACAAGGTCAACTTAGCTCGACCTAGTCTAGGACAAGGTTGAATTAGTTAAACCTAGTCTTGCAATGCTAAAAATTTTATGATATTTAGGGGAGTGTTCCAAAAAGAGGTGGTGACAACCTTAGTCTACCAGGAAATTAGGAAAAATCCTAAAATTCAAATGTATAGGACCTAGGTGGAAAATGAATTATGTGAATAGATGGAAAATGAGAAATCATGAATAGAAATTGGAGCCAACCTCAAGTTTGAATAAGTAGGAGGACCTATATTTGAATTAAGTATGCATTTAAGTGCAAAATGGGGTCCTACCATAAGAAACACACTAAATTAGGCTAGAAATGGTCCCAAAATGTACACAAATTAAGTGCTTAATTTTTAGGATGCTACAATGTATATGGAGAGAGGTTGCTCAATTCACTACCTGCTATCTACAATTAAATGTATATTCATGAAACATTGCATTATTATACTCAATTTTATCAAAGGTAAAGATCTAAAATGCTAAACATCAAATTGAAAAGATTAAAATCGTTTCATGTCTCTCTAACTAGGAAGCTAAAACAATGCTCTGAGATCTTAAGCACTCCTAAAATGACAATCCTAGAATGAGAATTTGATAAAGTGATGAAGATTAAGCTACATGATAATCAAATTAAGCTAAAACATGATGAATTATGATGCAATTCAAACTAAAGATGCAAGAACCAAGCTAAAATAACTCAAGCTATGCTAAGCATAGATTCAATTTCAATCACAATTTAACTATAATGAAGATGCAAATTGAATGGGTGATTTTTTCTTAGAATGCATCCTATTCATAGGATTTTCCCAAGGGTAGGGGGTAGAGTGACTTAACCTTGATTAAGGTTGAGTCAAGTTAATGGTTTCAAATAATGGTACAAAGAGACAAATATGGATGGTCAAGATAGAAAAGGCAATTTGGATGGTGGAGATAGCAAAGCCTCTTGAGTGATCCATGTGATTCAAAGGCTCTCACCTTATTGGTTGATTGAGTTTTTTATGTCTTTTTGTGGTGGGTGAGAATAAATGAATTTAACAATTGATTTAATTGATTTAGCCATGTGTCCCCTTGAATAGGTTGGATTAAATTTGATTTAAACTATATAATTCATTGATTAAAAGCAATTGCACAATTATTTGATCTTTTTAATTTAATTAATCCAAATAGCTTTAATTTCAATTAATTCATGTTTTGATGTTCAATTGCTTGATTTGCCTTGCTTGATTTTAATTTGATTTTTCTTGACCAATTTAGGGTGTCTAAAAATGCCCCTCTTTTAATCAATCTGCGAAGCACGTTGGTTCAAAGAATCATTGATGTTTGATTCACTGATTAACTTATGCCTAATTTTGATTTGATGTTGGATCCACTGATTGATGTTGATTTTATGATCTTGATTTGATTTCGATATGATGAAACCTCGATGTGATTCCCTAATGAAAAATTGATTTTTGATGCCCCACTGATGATTTGATCAATTTGATTGAATGATAGGATGTTGCTCCCGATGATGAAAATAAACTCTGATATGAATCCTTGATTTGAATACTTGTTGTGGATATGATTTGCCCTCGAGAAATGAATCAGAATTGTATTGAGAAATTTGGATAATTTATGGATTTTTTAAATTAGATTACAATTTTGATTTATTTCCCAATAAAAATCAATTTAGAATATACCCCGATTGAATTAAATCATTGATGTGTCTTGAAGACTAGATTACCTTATTTTTTATGAATGAGTCAACATGTTTCAATGTGTATTTCGATGTCAGATGATAGGATATGATGCTTCAACCTTACGATCTAGAGGATCAAAAATAGATGTGCTCACCAAGATTGATAAAAACCATCAATCGAGTGGATAGGATGGATGATGTTTAATGCTTGACTGATTAAGATGATCGATAAATTATTCAATAATTGATCTTGGGTTTGATAGGCCTGTGTAGATGTCTTTATGATGTTCCGGTTAGATTGATGATGTTTTGATATCACTTGATGTCAGTCAAAATCACTTGGTTGATGTTGTATTGATTTCAATCTGATAGGATAGGTAGGTTGATGGATTGTTTTTCCTTCTTCAAGATCTAGAGTTAGGAAAATTTGATGTGCTCAAGATGGGAAAATAGATGATAAGATGAATGATTGACATTAGATGATCAATTAGATGATTTGACTGATTGATATTTGATTTGATAGGCTTAGTTAGATGTCTTGATGATTCGAGGTCCATTAGATGGTCTCATGATGAAAAATTAGGGATTGGTAGAAGAGCAGGGTCATCCGTTGGTGTAGGTGCAGATATAGGTATAGGTGATGGAAAGAGTTAAGTTGCCCCTAGTTGATCATATGCATATTGATGATATCCTTAATGTAGCATTGATCATTTGATGGATTAGAGATTTGATGATATACTTAGGTTATGGATTTTGATGATATAACCATGATTAACTTTTCACCCCCTTTTTGAGAAATCCCGTAACTAAAAAAAATGGAAGGATAATCTAAAAATGAATGCAAGATGTAGCTATGATTTTCACTTATCACTGGATAATGCTATTTTATTTTTAATCATTGATCTTTTTAGAACCTGAAGTTGGTACAACCCTCACTGGTTAGATTTGCAAACCACGCTGATATGAATACCTCCTTCCTTTGAATTTCAACAATGAAGCCGGTACAACTCTCACTGGTTTTACCATGGGAGTATGAAAACCACTTTCGTCGGATTTAATATTTCTAGTAAACAAACAAAGAATTAATCCCTTTCATATGCAAAATGTCCTCGATGATTCTTTGATGACCATGTCGTTAGACGAGTTTGCATACTTCTATGAATCAATCTTACAAGAAGACACATAGAAATCAAGAAAAATATCATGTCTCCATCATTGATTTGGTAAAAAGACATGATTCCAAAAATCAAGTAACCCCCGAAATAACATTTGCTTTTGTTTGTGGATCCATTTTTTAGAAAAACTTCATCCATTTTGATCTTTATTCAAGTTTTTAATTCTGACTAAGGGTTGATTAGATTTGATGTTGCAGATTGGTGTGATGTTGAATCTCGATAAAATTGGTATGTTTGAAATTTGATGTGAATCAAAGAGTTAAAGTTTCTTGATTTTGGTTTGATGCAATGATTTGTGTCAATTGGGTTTGTCTTGGTGAGCTCACTAATTTTGTATTAAGCCCCCAGTTGGATAGAAAGATTTTGGACTTAGGCACATTTCCAAATAATGATGAAAGCTTGGTATATGAAAATGTAGCTTAGAGAATTTATGAAAGTTTTTTGGATTTTTAATTTTTAAGAATTTTAAATTTTTTTGGATTTTTAAAGAATTTTTTAATTTTTTTAGATTTTTAAAGATTTTTTTGATTTTTTTTTAGGAACATTTTTTACTTTTTAGATTTTTAGAGATCACTAAATCTCAAGCAAGATCGCATTAGTTTTCCCCTAATGTCTAGCAAGATCTAGGACATGATGGATGGATTTGGAAGCTGATGGATCATAAATAAATAAGATATGATGGACGAAGTGAGTGAATGTGACCCATAGGACCATCTCCTCAAAATTACCCAAGCTAAGGAAAAAAGATATAGCCATGTGAAGCGTGTTTTGGATAAGAAAAAAAAATCAATGATGCAGTGCTAGATAGCACATATGATAATGACCTGATGTCATAAAGTGGGTGGTCCAAAAGAATGGACATGTAAAGAAGTTTTTGAAAACAAATTTTGCACTTTACGTCCTTCATTTCGATCAAGACCAAAGGATATTTTGTATAAGATGCGGATAGGATAGCCTGATCATGATAATGGGTGATGGAAGCCACGAGTGGATGATTTGGGATTATGGAAAGGAAACTTAGGAATAATGAAGGTGGATTTGAAATAGGCAAGATCATGATAGGGTAATATGGATACAAAAAGTGAATAAGTTGATGGAAAGGATAACGGTGTCAAGATAGTTGATACTCATGAATATGTTCAACCTTGTCAAGATCAAAGGTGAAAGAGAGAATATGGATGCAAGTGATATAAATGGTAGGAAGATTGAGGATTTGATGGATGAAACTTGCCCCTAAGTATAGGGTGCAAGAAGGTAAATTATGCATGACGCCTGTTTGCCAGGTTTTCATTGTGGTACTTTCCCAAGATGCCACAAGAAGTCATTTTCACCATAGGACATATTTATTTCTCTTTATTTTTGTCTTTTTTTCTCTTTTTAATTTTTTTTGCTTTTTTCAGACTTTTTGGAAGATAGTGGATGTGTGATAGGAAATAGAGGAATTTATAGCTCTTGCTCTCTAAATCATACCCCTTTGAAAGGTATGTTATAATGAACCATGGTTATGGAAATGATGCTTAAAGATATTGATAAGGTGATGATAAAGGATATATATGAAGGATAAAGGTAGATGGTGGTTAAATTTTTATGCCATAGATTGGATAAGAGGGATGGAAGGATGGAAAGTAGCTATTGAATAATGGATAAGAGGATAATAAGCATGTATATTATGGATGTAAATGTTTTCAAGATCAATTTTGGTACATACCTTGAAGAGTGATGTAATGATGGAGGGACAATGGATGAAGGAGGTGAGGATGTATCTAAGGTAGTGGATTTTTAGATATAGGAACCCAAAATAGACTTGGAAAGTGGAAAATGTTTGGAAGGAGATGGAGTGAGAGCCTTTGGAAGCTTGAATGTCAACTTTGATTTTTATTTTGTGTGCAAGTATTTTAAAATGGAATTGGTTTTAGAAATAACTGAGAGGGGGGGGGTGAATCAGTGGACTCAAAAATATTCCAAATAATCAACCCAAAAACTTAGTACCACAATATTAAGCCTCGAGTTATCTTAAGTCCTATAAGATGAATGCCTTCAAATATACTTATCAAATAACTACTACTTAGAGTTCTCTATTAAACCATATTATTTTAGATTACCAAATAGCAGTCTTTCATTTACCAAAAAATAGTAAATTACTTAGAGTATACGGATCAATCCAGATTAGTTATGTGTAGTGCAAAACACTAAAGTAATGACTCATAAACACATGGACACATGGATTTTTAAGGTGGAAACCCTGTTAAGGGAAAAACCACTTGAGACTGGTAACCCAAAATTTTTACTCTTCTCAAGTGAGCTTGGTGAAGAGCCAACCCTATTAAAGGTTACAAACACACTGTTAGGTGTGACCTTGTTAGAGGATTTAATAGAATAGTTTGTCACTTGATATTGGGCATCTCTATGCTACCTTCTATGACCAAACCTAGTGTAGTTTGACAAATGGTATTTGGCATCTCATGATATCTTCATGATCAAACTTTTTGATACTCCTTGGTATGTATCTCAACATAGAAAGGATCTTTAAATCCTGCTCAGTTAAGAGACTTTTTGAATTAATGGTTAAATTGAAGCAATATGATCTGTTCACATATACAACTTATATTTGTAGATTTTCAGATATATTGTAATCTCATTAAAACCATTATGATCGATATATCTTTTCAATATCTTTGCTCCACTTTCTGCTCGGTGATGTTTTGTTCCTCTGTTGCTCAGTGTCTACAAAAATCTCTAGCTCTTTCCTCAGCTTGATTGATTAGGACTGTATGAAGTTGTTCTTCATCAGTTCCTCTTCAACATCCTCTTTTTCATTCACTCCCCTTGCTTAATTCGTAATGAATTCAGTTGTCTCTTTATAGACATGATATCACCATTTATAGGTTCTTGACTTTCTTGATCTTGGCATGATCCACAATTCTTTCCAATCTTGATTTAAAACATAACTCCTATTTTATCTCGTAGAAATCTCTTTGACAACTGGATAAAATAGCTTTAAATATTTTACTTATCTCTGGCTTTAACTTGTCGATGAGAACAAAGTTAACAACCAGTTAAGTCTATATTTAGCTCTAACATCTAGATATTTTGTCATTTTTGAACTCTAGTTAACTTCAGTGTTTTAACTCTTGTTAGCTTCAGCCAACACTTCAGCTCTCCTTGAGCTTCTCCGTCAGGGTTGTCTGTCCTTCAGGAAACACTATAATTCTATCTGTCAGTTATGCTTGTGATTCTACTCATCAATAATCCTCTTCATTTTATTTGTTCGAGCATCACTCTGACTTAACTTTCAGTTATCTTTGTCCGTTGGGTTCCACTAATCGTCGATGTTTGTAGTCACTTAGTAAATGTTGGTCTTTTATGCATTACTAAAAGCATAATCTTTATCTCTCTGATTCTCTAATGTCTTTGAAACTTTGAATATAACCAATTAGATTATATCAAGTTGACATCAATGACAATACAATCCATTAACTGATTTAATGTCTTGCATTATCTTTTTCCATTTCAATGATCAACTTAACATCTTCAAACATTCAATCAGTTACATTTCATCAATCTCTCCCTTTTCCATTGATGGAAACACGCTACATTATCACACTATATTATTACAAATACAATATTAAATATAATAGTTTCATCAATCTTTCCTATTGTAACTATTACAAATGTCTGGCTCTTGGTAAGCTCAAATAGCTTAGATTTATTTCTTGTAGAGTGAGTTATTCAATCATTAATCCCTTTACTAGATAGATGTAGCAGCTTCTATCTCTGTTCTATGTTGTGCCTTGACTATTCCTCTTCTTGATAATCTCTTTTTCCTTTGACAATAATGAGTCATCTCTCTCTTTGTGTGTATTCTTTTCCTTTTGTTACTGCTCTTCCTTTGATGGATATTTCATATGTAATCAATCTTTCCCTTTGGATAATGATATAATCTCATCCTGATAATGAGATAATCTCTCCCTTATACTAATGAGAATCTCTCTCCCTTTTGATTCCTGATAATGAGATAATCTCTCCATTTGACAACAATGCCAAACAATTTTTCTTCTATATCATCTTCCATCCTTTTTATATAATATATTCTTTGAATTTCTTTATCCATCAACAATACATTGACTCTGGTGTTCGGTACAGATTTGTACCTTTTCTGTGTATAGATATATATGTTGTTATCCATCTTGGTTCTTGCATCAACATGAATGTTCTTCTGGTGTGGTATAGGCTGATGCAACCTTCTGGTCAACTTACTGACCGATAGACAAGGGTTGTACCCCTAGTCTCTTTCTTAGGTACTCAAATGTATCTTTCAGTAATGGCTTGGTGAATATATCAGCTAATTGTTCATTTAATTGAACATATTATAGTATCACTTCCTTTTATTGCACTTGTTTTCTTAAATAGTGATACTTGATTGCTATATGCTTAGTCTTAGCATGCATGATTGGATTCTTTGATATGTTTATTACACTGGTATTATCACAATAGATAATCACTGGTTCAAGAATATTCATATTCATACCTTCCAGTAACTGTTTGATCCAGGCAATGTTGGAGCAATTTACAGCAGTAGCCACATATTCTGCTTCTGCAGTAGACTGAGTGATGCATCCTTGCTTCTTGTTGATCCATGTGACAAGTCTGTCACCCATGAAGAATGCTCCTCCAGTTGTGCTCTTTTGGTCATCAATGTTTCTAGCCCAATCGACATCTGTATAGACTTGTAGCTCAAATTTTCCTTCTCTTTTATACCATAAGCCATAGTCCTCAGTATTCTTCTGATATCTCATAATTCTCTTGACAGTAGTCATATGTGATTCTTTGGGATCAGCAGAGAATCTTACAACTATTCCAATTGCATGTGATATATCTGGTCTGGTATGAACAACATACATTAGTTTTCCAATCATTCATCTATACAAGGTTTATTTACCTCATTTGATTTGTCTTCTTTTGTTAGCTTACATCTGGTAGCCATAGGTGTTCCAACTAGTTTGGAATCTTCCATCTTAAATATCTTTAGCACTTCCTTAATGTATTTGGACTGAGTGACATATATGCTTGCATTTTGTTGAATAATTTGTAGACCAAGAAAGAATTTGATCTCCCCAAACATAGACATTTCAAAATCTTTGCTTATTTCATTAGCAAAGGATTTGCATAACATTTCATTTCCCCCAAAAATGATATCATCAACAAAAATTTCAGCAATCAAAATATTACCATCGGTATCTTCTTTTAAGTATAGATTGTTATTTTCACTTGTTCTTATAAATTCAATGCTAATGAGATAGGAGTGAAGTCTTTCATACCAGTCTCTAGGTGCTTGTTTCAATCCATACAAGGCTTTTTATAGTCTACATACCATGTTTCTCTTGTCTGGATCAACAAACCCTTCTGGTTGTTCAATGCATACTTCTTCTTCAAGTATTCAATTTAGGAATGTAGATTTGACATCCATTTGGTATACCTTGAATCCTTTGAATGCAGCATAAGCAAGTAAGATTCTAACTCCTTCTAGTCTAGCAATGGGTGCAAAGGTTTCACCATAATCAATACCTTCTTCTTGTGCATACCCCTTGCATACTAATCTTGCTTTATTTCTAGTGACTTCTCCATTCTCATTCAGCTTTTTTTGAATATCCATTTGGTACCGATGACATTCTTGTCATCTGGTCTCGGTACTAGTGTCTATGTACCATTATTCTCAATCTATTCTATTTCTTTATTCATAGCACTGACCCATTCCTCATTTTCAAGTGCACTATTAATAGATTTAGGCTCAAAATCACAAAGTAAACATCTAGTGTTTAGTGACTTACTTCTTGTTCTCATTCCAGCCTTCTTGTCTCCTATTATCTGATTCTGTGGATGATGTCTTCTGACATACTTGGCAAGTTTTAGTTCAGCTCTTTGTTCATCATTTTGATCATTATCTTGACCTTCATTCTGATTTCCATCGCTCGAAACATCACCTTGAGGATTTTCCTGATTTTTAGTAATTGCAACCTAATGCTCGGGTGCAATGTTTGTTGCTCAGGAGTGATACACTATTTCTCGGGTAGAGTGTCAGGTTCTTCAATATAAACAAACCTCTTTTAGTCCTATGTCTCTTTTATGCTTTCCTTATCATTCTTTTCTGCAAATTCATCTATTTTTACATTTGTACTTTCAATGATCTTGTTAGATGGCTTGTTAAGACATTTATAAGCCTTTCTTTTGGTTGAATACCTTAGAAAGATACCTTCTTCACTTTTGGAGTCAAGTTTTCCATTTCTATCATCCTTCAAAATATAACATTGACTACCAAAAATTCTGAAGTAGCTTACATTGGGTGTGTGACCATACCAAAGCTCATAGGGTGTCTTCTTTGCATCCTTCTTCAATTGTACTATATTCAATGTGTAGATAGTAGTACTAAAAGATTCCCTCCAAAAATTTTGAGTGATGCTTTTCTCAATCATCAATGTTCTTGCATAGTCAACAATTGATCTATTTCTCATCTCAACAATTCCATTTTGTTGTGGTGTTCTTGGTGCAGAAACCTGTCTTTTAATTCCATGCTCATTGCAATAGTTAGTGAACTCATCTGAAATAAATTCCCCTCCTCTATCCAACCTTAAGTATTTTAATTTCTTATCACTTTGTTTTTCTACCATAGCCTTATACCATTTAAACATCTTGAATGCTTCTAATTTATCTTTTAAGAACATAACTATCATCATTCTAGAGTAATCATCAACAAAGAGAATGAAATACCTATCTCCATAGTAACTCTTTTTCCTCATCATTCCACATAGATCAGTATGGACTAATTCTAGAATGGCATTAGATGTATGGGATTTACTCTTGAAACTAGACTTTTTCATCTTACCTTTTTGACAATTCTTGCACATGATATGCTCGAGCTTAGATATGCTCGGTAAGCCTTTGACTTTTCTTTTATTGCTTATCTTTATCATGTTGTCAAAATTCACATGACACAATCTATTGTGCCACAACCATATGTCTTCATTTCTATCCATCAAACAAGTGGTGTTAATGTCATCAAGATAGAAAAGGTTATCTTTTGTCTGCTCACCAGTTCCGATCAACCTTCCTGATTCATTGAAGATCTTTGCCTTCTTATTCTCAAATGCTACCCGGTGACCTGTATTGTTTAGTTGTGAAACACTTAACAGATTATAATTCAATCCTTTTACCCAGTAATCATTTTCACATTTTATTAGGTTATTCAACATTATAGTTCCTTTACCTTCAACTGGACAAGGTGTATCATTAACCATTCTTACTAAACCACCATTATAGTATTCAAAAGTTTCAAAATTTTGTTTATCACGGGTCATATGGTGAGTGCAGCCACTATCTATGATTCAGACATCATTCTTACTAACCTTAGATATGAGTGCAGTTTCTACATACCTTTCTTCTTCTTCGTCTGAATCATCCTTCATGGCTAAAAATACCATCTCAATGTCTTCTTCTGATTCAGTTTCAGTGTCATCAGCTCTGTTCTCAGCTAGGTAACAAGCTTTCTTCCCTTTGTCCTTGTAGTATTGGGTATCTCTTTTGTTGGATTTTCAGTTGATTTGGTAATCTTTATTATCACCTCTATCAAAATTCTTCTCACATGATCTGTCATTACTTATGTCATCTTTTCTTTTGTTAGGACATCTTGCAGCAAAGTGTCCAACCTCTTTACAATTAAAACATACAAGTGGTAATTTACCTTTGTATCTACCTTTGCCTCTCTACAATCTTCTTGCCATTAGTGCTTCAATCTCATCAAGATCTTGATCATCATTATCACTTTCACTATAATTTATAACAGTGTGTCTATGACTTGATTTACTTATTTTCAAAGAAGATTTGAATGCAGACTCTATAGATGGTAAGACACTATTATCAAAGTTATTCATCTCAAATGAAATCAGTCTACCAATCAGACTATCTAGAGTAACTGTATTGTTTGCAACTGCTCTCATTTCTTGTATAGAAAAAAATCTAATAGCATATACAGAGGTAGTAAGGTTCTTAAGATTTTACTTACCACTGTCTCCTCTTCAAGTACACCTCCAACTCCTCGGATAACATTGACTACCTCTTTGATTTTGTAGCTATACTAAGTACTAAGTGATATTTTCTCCTTCTTTCATCTATAGGTCATCAAGCCTCCCTCTTAGGCTTTCTACCTTGGCTCTTAGTATATTAGAATCTCCTCCATGTACCATCTTCAACTTATCCCACATTTTCTTTGCAGAGGTGCAGGTTTTGACATCTTCAAGCTCGGCATCAGAGAGTGAGGAAGCAAGCTCTATCATCATGCAATTAAGCTCATGCTTTTCTCTTAATTGGTCAAGAGTGTGAGGTCCTATAGGAAATACATATTCAGTATCAAGGTGTTGAGTAACATCATTACCAATACCTGGTAGGTGGAGTCTTATTCTACTTTGCCATGATGCAAAGTTATCTTTATTCAACTTGGGCACATCTCATCTATTCATCTTGTGATCTTTTTCTTGAGATTTTAAACTCCCTTTCTAAGAACACAAGCTCTGATACCAATTGTTAGAAATAACTGAGAGGGGGGGTGAATTAGTGGCCTCAAAAATATTCCAATTAATCAACCCAAAAACTTAGTACCATAATATTAAGCCTCTAGTTATCTTCAGTCCTATAAGATGAATCCCTTCAAATATACTTATCAAATAACTACTTCTCAGAGTGCTCTATTAAACCTTATTCTTTTAGTTTACCGAATAGCAGTCTTTCATTTACCAAAAAACAATAAATTACTTAGAGTATACCGATCAATCCAGATTAGTTATATGTAATGAAAAATACTAAATTAATGACTCATTAACACATTGATACATAGATTTTTAACGTGAAAACCTTGTTAAGGGAAAAACCACTTGGGACCGGTAACTCAAAATTTTCACTCTTCTGAAGTGAGCTCGGTGAAGAGCCAACCCTGTTAAAGGTTACAAACACACTGTTAGGTGTGACCTTGTTAGAGTATTTAATAGAATAGTTTGTCACTTGATATCAGGCATCTCTATGCTACCTTTTATGACCAAACCCAGTGTAGTTTTTCAAATGGTATATGGCATCTCATGCTATCTTCATGATCAAACTTTTTGATACTCCTTGGGATGTATCTCAATATAGAAAGGACCTTTAAATCCTACTTGGTTAAGAGACTTTCTGAATCAATGGTTAAACTGAAATAGTGTGATCTATTCACATATACAACTTATATTTTCAGATCTATTGTAAGCTCATTAAAACCATTCTGATCAATATATCTTTTCAATACGTTTGCTCCACTTTCTGTTCAGTGATGTTGTGTTCCTTTGTTGCTTGATGTCCACAAAAATCTCTAGCTCTTTCCTCAGCTTGATTGATCAGGATTGTATGAAGTTGTTCTTCACCAGTTTCTCTTCAACATCCTCTTTTTCATTCACTCCCCTTGCTTAATTCGTAATGAATTAAGTTGTCTCTTTATAGACATGATATCAACGTTTATAGGTTCTTGACTTTCTTGATCTTGGCATGATCCACAACTCTTGCCAATCTTGATTTAAGCATAACTCCTATTTTATCTTGTAGAAATCTCTTTGACAACTGGATAGAAAAAATTTAAATCTTTTACTTATCTCTGGCTTTAACTTATCCATGAGAACAAAGTTAATAACCAGTTAAGTCTATCTTTAGATCTGCCAACTAGATATTTTGTTGCTTCTGAACTCCAGATAACTTTGGTGTTTTAACTCTTGTTAGCTTCGGTCAACCCTTTAGTTCTCCTTGGGCTTCCCCATCGGGCTTGTCTATCCATTGGGGTTGTCTGTCCTTTGGGCAACACTGTAATTCTATCCGTTAGTTATGCTTGTGATTCTACTCGTCAGTAATGCTTGTTAGTTTCTTTGTTTGGGCATCACTGTGACTTAACTTTTAGTTATCTCTGTCCATCGGGTTCCACTAACCGTTGGTGTTTGTAGTCACTTAGTAAATGTTGGTCTTTTATGCATTACTGAAAGAATAATCTTTATCTCTCTGATTCTCTGAAGTCTTTGACACTTTGAATATAACCAATTAAATTATATCAAGTTGACATCAATGACAATACAATCCATTAACTGATTTAATGTCTTGCATTATCTTTCTGCATTTCAGTGATCAACTTAACATCTTCAAACATTCAATCAGTTACATGTCATCACTTGGGAATCCACATAACTGTTGATTTTTCTTTCTTTTGTGATGCTTTGGAATGCATTTCTTCAATTGGAGATTTTGGAACCCACATTTTCATTGATTTTTATTTTTTATTGATAGACCTTGGTGGTGTCTTTGATATTTATTTTTTCTTGATGGAGCTTGGTGATCTCTTTGATATTTCCTTTTTCTTTGTATTCACATGTCGATTAGATTGGACATGTTGATCTTTATACACATGTGGATTCTTAGATTTCTGATTTCCTTGTTGCACATCCAAATTGCTTCCAAAAGACTTCGGAATTATGGATGAATAGGAATGATATGGAGGGTTTATATGGATGGGTGTTTGGAAATTCTTCAAGTATATGTGCCTTTGTTGATCTTTATATGTGATAGGGTAAGTGGATTGCGAGCTAGGAATGGTAGACATGGTTGATGGAGGGATATTTGTACCCAATATGGATGGAAGGTATGAAGGCTTTAGATTTGGGATATATGGACCAAGGATGGATTTGGAGGATGGAGAAGGCATATGGTTACATTTGAATGGAGGGAGATAAGGTTTGAAGGGATATCAACATCTTTGGAGTGAGCTGCATTGTCGAGGCTCTCATCTTTAAGATTTGTCTTTATACCAATAGGCTCATGAGTAGTTTTGATAGGAGAAACTTTGATAGGAGTAAGTGAATCTCGAGGGGAATTATTACCATGGATTAGGAGGAATGAGGGATTTTTGAGGTAGATATGGAGGATCATGACAAGGAGTTGATGGGATACTTTGATCTTGACAAAGATATTTGGATGGTGTAGGAAGGTTATTTTGATCTTGATTTTCAATAGATTCGGGGAGATAATGGAAGGGATATGTTGATCTTTCTTGGGATATGTATATGATAGAGGGCTTGGAGGGATGATTTTTTCTTTAGGTGGAAGAGTATCATCTTGGAAGAAATGAAAAGGTATGAGGGGATCATTGTGAGATTTTATGCATATGGGATCTTCATCAAATATTGGTGAGGAATGGATAGCATCTTGCCTTGATCTTTACTAATACTTTTTTCTTCACATATTCGATTACTCTCTTGACATGGAGCCACTTATAAGGACAAGGTATGAGTTTTGATATGCATGGGGGATTCTTGGATGAATGATGGGGATCCTTTTGAATAGGTATAATGGGCATTGAAGAACGTGAAAGTTTGGGATCTAGGATCTTTGAAGCATGAAAAATATTTGTAGAATGATGTGGGTTAGATTGGATCTATTTTAGAGGTAGCCCTTGAGAGTAAACAGAGTCAACCTGAAAAGAATTAGGTTGTTTGTTTGTTGGAGATGCTTTGGATAACTTTTGTTCTTTAAGACGTGCATAAATGGCACAAGAAGTAGAGGCTATATGAGAACCATTGCTAGATACAGGTTCACGAGTTAGATCTTTCTTAAGAGTATTATCTTTCTCTTCATTAGATGATTCATTAAGATTTTCAATTTAGATTATATCATCATCTATGAGATATTGGATTTTACGGTTTAAATCCATGCAATCCAAATTTTCATGTTCATTATGTCTATGATATGAACAATAGTTGCTCAAGAATACAAAACCGCATGAAGTGATTTGACACAAAATGGTGAGATCATTTTTTAGAATTTTTTCCAAAAATGATTCGTAAGATTGTCCCAAAGGAGTAAATGATATATCCAATGGATATTTAGATGTTCTCGTGTTAACCAAAGATACTTGAGGTTCAAGATAGTGATGATTTGATTTGTTGTTGTCACATGATGGAGATTGTTGAGATATGACTAATTCCTCATGATTTTCTTGATCAAAGATTGGATTCTCTTGAGGTTGTGAAATAGATTCATGATGAAATATTTGGTTTCTATTAAGATTTTATTTATCAAAGATAGGATTATCATGATGTTCTTCTTGATCAAAGATGAAATTTATGTGAGATTGTGAAGTATCCTTTTCGTTTGAAGAAGATGAAGATATGGATGGTTCATGATCATAGAAAAAAGAAAAGATTCATCTTAATGAGGATTTGTTGGATGATGTATCATGAAGTTTTTTTTTACCAAAGATAGGATTATCATGCTTAAATGTCTCTTTTTTGGAAGAAAAGGGAGGGATGTTTAGATCATGATTAAAGAGAAAAGGACAAATTGATCTTAATGAGTACTCTTTGGATGATATATCATTTTCTTCCTTTAGGTCTTGGATTTTTATTGCAAGGATTGGATCTTCTTTGATAGGGCTACAATACAAATCTCTTCTTCATTGTTGTCATGATTATGATATCTAGAACAATTGTTTTCAAACATTGCAGATAAACAACTTTAAAAAATGCGAGAATCAAAGACATTCGAACAATTTTGCTAATATTTTGATGAGTTTGGAATATTTCTAAAGATTTCTCAATTTTTTCAACAATTCTGGAAATGGTGAAATTTGAATATGTTTTTACTAATTTAGGACAAGCTCTCAAATGGGTATTCAAAAATGTAACTTTTTTGTCTGGAAGTGGCCAAAAATACCCTCTATTTTAGGGTTTTTATGTATAGGTGTTGCAGAATGAGGCACACACACTCTTTTATGGTGTATAGGCGCCAAAATATTGTGTATACGCACCATAGAGTGTGGTATAGGAGATGCTCTTCTGGGTATAAACACTGAACTAGTGAAAAGTTTGGCAATTTGTTATTTTTTTAGGATTTCAAGTTGAATTAAGATCTTCAATGGATGTTCTCTTCTGATATACTTGATCATCAAACATAACAAGCACAAAGACACTTGTTTTCTCCAATCTTAAGCTAACACAAAATGTATGTTCTTGATCATTTCCATGGGTCTTTTCACAAGAAAACAAGTCCAAACAAGCTACCTAATGTCAATTTGGTTCAATATGACTCATAAAGGTAGGCTTTCTAATGTAACCAAGATCTAGTTTGGGTTCTAAACAAAAATATCAAATGATTCAAATAAGGAAAACATATTTGCACACACGCGATTGATGCATATAGCCCTACGAGTCTAGGCACTTGATATTTTTGCCCTTTAAGTCTTTCAACTTAAATCAAGTCTTTATTTGTAGTGGGTGGAATATGGTGGCTTAACCTTGTTCCTACTTTGGGTCGTCCCTCTCACCGGCCTCGTTAAGGTGCATTCTTGGGAGGAAAGCCCATTAAAGTTATAACATATGCATAAAAAGCAAGAAATTAAAATGAAAAACAAGTCTAGGAGTTTGATTACCCTAAGAAGGGTAAGAGCATATCCCTATTGATTTCCAACTCACAAAAACAATTAACAAGGTTAATTTCCAAGCATTTTATTCTAAAGGGATTAGAGGATGTTTGTCATTTTGATTCACTTAAAAAGTGAAGAGCATAGTGATGACATTAATTTTGCCATTAGTACACTTAGTGAAAAAAATTGACAGAGATCATCGGTACAAGCATAACCGACAGACAACGAGCATACCCAACAGAAAAAAAGTCACGAGAAAATGCTAAGTATGGAATTGACCGATGAACACTGACAAGTGTTGCACCGACGAAGTAAACAGGACATCACCGATGGGTCAATAACATAACATGAAGATAATCACCAACGATATAGTTTTGAGAGCAAAACCAACAAAGCAGAAAAGGCATACCCAATGAACATTTCAAGAAAGGAACACTGACGACAAAGAAAACCGATAGACTGATACAGAAGCCCAACCATCAAAAATGACAGTCAGTTAGAGAACCCACAAATAGTGGATCTGAGTTTTACACGTCAGATAAAGCATTGTAATTCTATTTTTAGAGTTTTAATTTGCTTTAAATCATTACTTGAGGGTCAACCAAGCATTATGTAAATGTTTTAAAGCATCCTAATGGATCTAAAACATATCTAACTAAAGATCAAGGCCAAGTTGTAAACCTTGGATCTAGAGTTAACTTGTGAAGCATGAATAAAAAATAGAGCTAAAATCTAGTATAAATAGATGTTCAATCAATTGTGAATTATGAATTCATTGTTGTTGATAGCCACAAAGAGCATCTAAGGAGTAGAAGGAAGAATTCATGCAAAGTTCAGAGACAGATCACACCAGTTATCAAGAACACGTAGAGGCTACCGACGAGCAGACAAAGGTATTATTCAATCATAAAAAGATGATTACTCATACATAGGAAGCTTTATTGGATCTGTTATCAGCAATTAGAGATTTCATACATCATCAAATCAAAGACTTATGTAGTTGCATTCTAACAAGTGCATCACATCTAAAATCCTTTTGTAGAAGGTGGACTTAACCGTTCTTTACAAATCTCTTAACAGAGGGCACACTTAACAGTATTGCTAAAGCTTCAA
This sequence comes from Thuja plicata, assembly GCA_018584345.1. Lineage (NCBI taxonomy): Eukaryota > Viridiplantae > Streptophyta > Pinopsida > Cupressales > Cupressaceae > Thuja > Thuja plicata. Next base: position 367,621 of record MU227367.1, read on the forward strand.
ATGAAGTAGATATTAACAGGTCTCTACTGTAATAATCCTAACAGGGTAGGTCATCAGAAGTGACCAATTGTAAGCCTTAACCAGCCCCTTCTTATCTGCAGATAGTGAAGTCTTGTGGGTAATAATCCCCACCGCAGTTTTTACTTCCTAACAGGAGTTTTCTGCGATATCATAACTTGTGTCACGTGTTATCTATTTTCATGAATGTTTCTTGTATGGTTACATATTAAAGAACTTATGTTATGATTGCATATACATAAAGAAAGATGAACAGTTAGATAAGATAATTTACAAATTGATGACTAAGGGTTAATGGGACAACCAAGAAAAGTTTTAGAGGTACTGATTCACCCCTCCCCTCTCAGTACATCATTCACAATATAATTCCAACAATTGGTATCAGAGCTAAGTCTCTTTCTTGAAAAGCTTAAAGACTTAAGAGAACAGATCAGAGCAATGGAAAAGTATAGACTGGACATGACTATTGAGAATGACAAATTACAGATGCAGATAAACTATGAGCAGTATAAAGAGGCGAGAATCAACTTAAGAAAACTTCTTGATGAAAGAAATATTATGACAACTAGGCTGAATGAGAAGGACTACAAAGAATCAAAAATACAAGATTACTTTGATACAATATAATCATCAACAAGCAAAGCTTCAGACGCATTAGTAGAAGAAATCACAAGTCTACAAGAAGTAAATCTACATCTGACAGAGCAAATCAAGATGTTGCAAATCGGTCAAGAAACTCAAATGGTGAAAATGATTGATGTCATGAATGATGCAAGAAAAGCTAAAAATGAAAGAACACTAGCCATTGATGATAGGAGGAAAATAACAGAGAAGCTGTAAGAGAAAGAATCAGAGATTCAAAGACTTACTGAGCATCACCATGAGGTTACCAACCAGATTATTCTTATGATTCAAGAAGCAAACAGACTAAATACAGAACTCATTGAAAGAATACAGTCTATTGGTGAGCTAAGAGAAGAGAATGAAAAATTGAAGCATGAAATCAAAGT